>JANHGN010019197.1:113915-131307 GCA_024605025.1 Megaceryle maxima | reverse complement strand
TGTGCCCAGGTAGCTCAGAAGGCCAACAGCATCTTGGCCTGGATCAGGAATAGTGTGGCCAGCAGGTCTAGGGATGTAATTCTGTCCCTGTACTCAGCCCTGATGAGGCCTCACCTTGAGTACTGGTTGCAGTTCTGGGCCCCTCACTTCCAGAAGGATCTTAAGGTGCTGAAGCAGGTCCAGAGGAGAGCGATGAGGCTGGGAAAGGGACTGGAGGGAAATTCTGATGAGGTGAGGCTGAGGGAGCTGGTGTTGTTCAGCCTGGAGAAGAGGAGACTCAGGGGGGACCTCATCACTCTTTACAATGATCTGAAGGGAAGTTGTAGTCAGATGGGGGTTGGGCTCTTCTCCCAGGGAGCTAGTGACAGGACGAGACATCACAACCTGAAACTGCTCCAGGGGAGGGTTGGATATCAGGAAGCACTTCCTCAGGGAAAGGGTGATTAGACACTAGAATGGACTGCCCAGGGAGGTGGTGGAGTAGTCATCCCTGGTGGTGTTTAAGGAAAGACTGAATGCTGCTCTTAGTGGCAGGGTTTAGCTGATGTCATGGTGTTAGGCTGGACTTGATGGTCTCAGAGGTCTTTTCCAGCCTCAATAATTCTGTGATTCTGTGTGAGGTGATAATGGGTATCTGAGGTGGAAGTTCACAGGGAAAGCTCTGGAGTTTTCAGACCTCATGCAGACTGGCCACATTAGACACCCATTTGATTTCTTTTCATAAAACCTACTACTTAGGTCTAAAGCTTTTTGTATGTTGTTTCTCGAGGAAATCAAAGGGAAAAACAAGTAGCAGTTCTGGAGACTCAGCATGAATGTATTGCATTAGGTTAAAGAGATCTACTGGGAACTCCTGTTCTGCTAAGGAGGACCAAAAAAGTGTTTCAGTCCTTACATTGCTGTAGGAAGGGAATTAGAACACCCATTGCTCCATTATATCAGCCTTCTAATAACTAAGTAAACTGACTTATAATTTGCTGTTTTGCATGTGAGCCTGTAGACCTCCTTTCTGGTGAACTGAAGGTACAGCCTCAGTAGGCAGATAAAGTGATGATGATGGCCTTTTAAAATCATTAGCTTTTTCTTTTTTTGGCCTTGCACATCTTCATAAATTCTACATCCAGTTCACTTTTTGCAACCCTGGATGCTATAGCTTTTGATCAACTAGGGTTTGGGTTTTCTCTTCCATTTTTGTGAAAAATCTCCATTATTAGATGCTGACACCAATTGATTATCCCACTTTATTGCATCTTCTAAGAATACATAGCCAATTAAACCCCTCTGCCTTTCTAAGGGTGAACAAGCCATACAGACTCCTAATAGTCTCACCACAGCATATTGTTCCTTTGTTACTAGGCAGCAATTAACAAGTTTTTAATGCATCAAAAGCTCCCAGAGACAAGCACTGCATGATAATAGGAAGGTGTCTACTTGGTTTTTTTTCTTCTCAACATGTCAAGATCTTGTATAGCCCTCCCTCCCCGGGTTGAACAGCCCCGTTGAAGGAGCTCAGTGTGGGATTTTTATTCCTTCACTATCTACTGCAGTGCATCTTAAAATAATTATATTTACACATGTTCAATTATTAAAGGGTTCTAAACCATAAATCTGAACTGCAGTCCTGTTAAGAGCAAGATGTGTTTAAATGTCAGTAAAGGGGATAAATTATCTTTTCTTACCGAGATAATCTCTCTGGTGCCATTGAATTCTGCACTGTCAGATATTGCTGATGGAGTAATTGTTTCTAAAGCAATTCTTTCAGTTTTTAATGTCATGTTTATGCTAATTAAAACACAGCAAGAGAAAGGGAGGCTGAGAAGAAGCTTGTCAACTTTCCAAAATAATCTATATGATTATTTTTTAAAATAAGTCTCAGTTGAGAAATAATTGCCACTGTACATAAGATTAATAATAACTAATTTACTACTGTTTTGCATTAAGAGAGTTGGTTTTTCAGCTAAGCTATGAAAAATCCAAAAAGGTGCCTGCTGAAATTCTGGCTATTTTTAAAGTAAATGAGATGTTCTTAGGTATGTTATGAAATGCAAAACACATCTTTTTCCCTAGTGAACTTCAGCCTGTCTGGACTTAATATTGTGCTTTGATGTGTGCTGGGTATTTTTAGATCTGAAGGAAGTGGAGCTGTTGCATCTGCATTACTGGGGACTCCCAGTGTCCTGGTCTCCTCTTAAATGCCCCTTCTGCATGGGGAGAGCATGGGCTGGGCTGGTGGCTGGCAGAAAAGCTGATACAGGGGTCATTTCTCCAAAGCGATGTAGAAGGACTGGGGTAGATCATCAAACTTTTTTTTTTTTTTTTTTTTTTAATGCAAATTTAGGAAAGCTCAGTCTATGTCCCACTGAGTGGCTAGATGGTTTCTGCCTTGGTTTCAGGAGATAGGAGTAAGAAAGAGAAGATCTTGCCAGTTGGGATAAAATGGACATATTTATGGTCATGTGGTCATTTCCAGTGAAAAGTAATGTTTCTGTCTAGGAAAGTGTTTTAATTTTTAAGGATAAGATGTCACAGGAGATGCAGATGGGTGTAGGGATAAGATGTCCTGTAGGGATCTGGTGCAGTTCCTCAGTACAGCTGTACCAATGTTGTTTTTTTGTTTTTTTTTTTTTCTTTTTTAATATTTTAAGCTAGAAAAATAGTAATTTACTAAAGAATATGACAGAAACCCTGACCTGCAAACTTTGACAACATTTAGATTCCATAGAACCTTGTGACTTGAAACTCATTTCTTAAAGTTCATTAAAAACGTAATGGGTGAGCAGATATCTGTCAATTAAGTTAGTCCAGGGTGGTTTCTTTTGGAAAATAATGTCCTCTGTGGTGGACTCTTGCCTTCATAAGCAAATGCTTTATCAGTATGTAGCAAATAAAGGTCTTGCACTTGAGTGCTGTCACTTTAGATTAATTCTTGAAATGCTTTAGCAGTCATATAGCTGCAGCAAAAAAACCCCAAAATGTTCCTACAGTAAGAGAGTAAAATAAAACATACGATATAATTACACCCTTGTAAAATAACTGATGATGCATCTTCATTGGGAGCTCAAGCTATATTATCTCCAGAATAGTACAGTACTACAGAGAGAGAGAGGATCTGGAGATGTGAATTTTAAATGGAAATTTGCTACTTGTCTTTCGCCTTAGTGAAGGAAAAGTCAATTTTAAGCAGGAGATGTATCAGAGGATGTCTGTAGAAATATGAATGATGATGAAGGTGCACTTCTGCCTGTCCTTGCTCATAAGGTATTAAGAGGGAGTCGATTATACCAGGGAACAACAAATTGAAATTGAGAGGAACTGTCTGCACCATTAACCAGTGTGACTCTCCAGGACTCTATATGCAAGTCTAGAGGAACTATGAAGAGACATGACCTTTCATGTAAGTGAGAAAATTTATCTGGCAGCATCAGTCCCTAGTTCTATAGGATGGGGTATGGTTAATTGAGCACTTGGTGGCAAAGTACAGGAGAGAACTCCTGTACAAACTGATAATTTTGTGACTCTGCATACCCATGTTTCTCACCCCTAAGAACTCTGCCTCCCTGCAGTAATTGAGTCTTGTTCCAGCACTGTTGTGTAGCACGAAGTGGCCAGTATAACTTCAGATCATCATGACGATAGGGCAGCGAGAGCCTATGATCAGACTGACCTTCTACAGCTTGTGTAGAATGTACAGAAGTCAGGCTAGATGACCTGCTGTGAAACATGCTCTGCAGCTTAAAACATCTCCTTGAGCATCCCCTGTCATGGTTTTTCCTTAGTATTCTGTGCAAGGAGAATTGAATTGTGTCCCATATTCACAAAAACCAATGGACTTCTGCTCCTGAACAGTGTATGGGCCCACTGAGCAGGTGGGAGGTGTGAGCCCATGTGTGATTTATTTCAGATGTTTTCTTTGCAGTGACAAAATCTGAGGTCATTTCAATAACTTGATACACCTGGCTTTTCTTACTAGGCTGTTAAACCATTTCCAAATGTCCAAATCTCCTTGTGTACAAAGGGATGTACAAAATCATGGTAATGCAATTTTTGAGAGGAACAAACTGCTGTCACATTCCCCTCCGTATTCTCAAAGAGCAAGCGTACAATTGCAAACCCATTGAACTGCACTCAATTATCTCTTATTAATGGGAAATTGTCCATAAATTGCTGAGGCGTGACTGGTTTCTTTTCCCCAGCACAGCTGCAGTCTCTTTATCCTGTGATATCCCAGCCTCTCAAAAATAAAAAGAGAACATGGTGTGTGGAGATGGGAGGAGGGCAGCTTGAAACTATTCATGGCAACATCTTCCAGCAGCCCCTGGCAAGAGGAGCTTCTTCCCTGCTGCTGAGCTGGCCCAGCACGGGACCACAACTGGGAATGGCTTCCCAGCAAAGGGGTGGAAAAGGGAGATGAGCAACTAGCAGGGAGATACAAGAAACTAGTTTGATGGATTTTTAAAAGGACTCCGTGCTCCTTGGTACAGACTAAAAATCTGCCACAAACATTACAGAAGGAGACACTGAAAACTGAGAGTATCTAAGTCTGTCTCAGGGCTGTTATAGAAGGGTCAGTGGTGCTTGAAAGGATAGGATGGTGAAAGGTGTAGTAGAAGACTGGGCTCTTGCCTTGATCAACTGTGCAATCCCAGTTCCTCCTTTGCATTTTAGAGCCCTGTGAGTTATCTGCCCAGGCTTTGTTCACCTATTTAAGCAACATAAATGCTTCTGAATAGCAGGAGACACAGGGCATGGCAGAGGTCCAAGCACATTCAGTTGTTGCCCCATCTGCATGGTCCCTTTCGTCCCGTCCTCTTAGGATAAGGAAATGAGTTACCTTGTGTGGCAAGTAACAAAAGGCCATACAGTTTTCCCTGTGGTGATTATACTACAGATTGTTTAATTCTGTAAATGAGCTGCTTGGCAGGTTTTCAGAAGAGTTACACAACTCCTTCCCCTGCTCTCTGCGATACCATCAAGAGCAGCTCAGCTGTGAAGCTGATGAGCCTCAGCACCATCCACCTCATGATGGACATCTGATGAGAGCCTCCATTCTGCCAGTGGGTTTAGCAGGGGCACCCAGCATTGCCCCTGAGCTTATGCTTGGTGTGACTAAATTGTGTGGAAGAGAGGGAAGGTGTGGAGCTGTGCAATGCAAGTCACAGTCAAGTTAGCTAAGGAAGAAGATCTGATTAATGGGATGCATAGGCTCGAAACCTTTGAAGCAAGATGTTTAATTAAAGGCATACTCGCTGAAGCCGTTTCTCTTTTCAGAGAAAGCCCCTGTTGTTGTCCCTATGGGCTTTGGGGTAGATGTCCAAGTCTTCAAGGGATTTCAGTTCTGTATTTCCATTGATCATCAGCATGTGACTGAGCACAGGCAAGTCATCTGTCTGTGGCTTAGCCTCTTTGTGTGTTGAAAAGAAATAATTTGTTCAACCTCCTTTGAGATCAGCTGTAGAGAAGACCAGTGAGTATCATCAACACTAAGCAGGAAGAAAAGACATCAGCCCTCAAAAGTAATGTGTAAGAGACCTCAGGTCTTGACCAGATTTGATAGGGAATGACCTCTCTCCACAAAAAAAAAATAAAAATCTGTGCCATTGATGGGTACAACAACACGGCAGATCATCATTTCTATAATTGCATAATGAACAATGGCTTTTCACTACAATACTACAATAAATGTTGCAGAACGCAAGGTACCATAAGCACAAGTTTGCTCAGCTGCTAATTACCATGCTCTGAACTTCTCGTGTGAGGTCTGCAATGCAAAACATACTGGAAAAAATGTCTTTAATTCTTTTTTTAATTTATTTTTAATGGCAAATACCACTTTGTTTACACTGAGCACCAGATCTTCTTTTTGCCAGAAAGGTCTGATACAATTTGTAAACTAGCAAGATAGATACAGGCATCTGAAGTATGGTAGAAATTATTCCTTTTATGATGATGTTCGATAGCAATGAAAGGATTCTAGAATTTGTTGGAGAAAACTATGGCTTGGAGAGCAGTGGCTTTTAGTCCTTGGTACATAAGGGTTTATAATGCAAGGGTTTTTAAAAGAGACCTTTCTCCCCAAAGGATACATGAATTCCATTCCATACTATTACTTGCTATAAATTTAATATAAAAAGTCCTTTATTTGGAATGGCATGAAGAGATGGATATTTATAAATCAGATTCTTGGCTGATTTATGTCAACATTAGATCAGCTGAAAGTTTGTGCCCTAAGAATCACTTACTGATAATTTTTTTTTTTTTTTTTTTTTTTTTCCACTTCCCCCTTTTCTGTTTTCTTCGATATTACATGTGGACTTTCTCTGGGCTCTAAGTCTGGCTGGAGACTTATTGTGGGGAGATACTAAATAATTTAGTGCCTGCAATTCTAGCATTCAGGGCTTGTGCTGAACCCAGCCTTTCAAAGACAATTGTCACTTCCCACTTGCATTTTGTGACATATTATAGAATGCTGCTTCTCTGTGCAGCAATCTTGTCATTATTCAAGATAGAAAGAAAAATGGGAACTCCATTACAAGCCAGATTTTGTTATGACACGAGAAGAATCCCCATGGAATTTAGATTAAATTATCTTTGAAAATAAAATAAAAATGCCACCATGCTTGACAACATTAGCTTTATTATATATTTATATCAGAAATGCTAGGTATGCTCCTTGTCAAAGCTTCTTTAGATACTGAGATATGAGAGACAAAGCAAATTATTCTTTGAGTCATCGAAAGGGAAGTTTATTACTGAATTGGAATTAAGAGATTTGAATCAGAACAGAAATGGGCAGTTTCCTCCCCTAGTTGGAGGCTGGCTGCAAGCTGCCAGTGTGAGCCATTTGAATCTGTTTAGCTGTGAAGCTGGTGTGTACAGGCAGAGGTGTGTGCTGTGAGCTTGGTGTGGTTTACAGCGATTTAAGCAAAGATGTTTTATTCTGCAACTAGAGCAAATTCAGAGGACAGCTTAGTCAGCAGATATGGCTCATCTAACAGACAGTGACCTGCTACACCTTGCTGACTGAAGTGCTCGTGATTGTGTACCTGTATCTTGGAGCAGAAAAATGCCATTTTGCATCATTAAATCCCAGGGATGTTGTGTGTATTCAATGCTTCTCCAAGGAGCTGGGTATGCTCATCTCTGATTAGCTCATGTTGTAGCTACTTGGTGTATTTTAAGATTACACTACAGGCCTGAGAAATTGAAATTAACGGGAAGACTTGACTTTCTTTAACCGTGCATTATCCTAGATTGTGTGTCTCAAAAGCACTGGCTGAGTCATCTCCCATGATCTAATCCCAGAGATTAGGTGTATGTATATGAGGAAGTTGGAGCTGTTGTCATCATAAGTGATTGATTTTTTTTCATGAAAACTTGCAGAAGAAATAGGGAATGAATTGCAAATGTCATCAGCTTATAAAGGGGAAAAGAAGATAGTCAAAGAGTAGTAGATTCCATCTGGAGAAAATGCATCCATGTTGGATACCTGCTCTTTCCCAGGCATGGCAGGGATGAATGAGCAGAATGTGGCTGCCCGGAGAAGAAAACGCTCTGGGGAGACCTTATTGTGGCCTTCCAGTATCTGAAAGGGACCTACAAGAAAGCTGGGGAGGGGCTTTTTACAAGGGCTTTTAGTCATAGGATGAGGTGTAGTGGCTTCAAACTGGAAAACAGTGATTTAGATTAGAAATTAGGAAGAAGCTCTTCACTGTGAGGGTGGTGAAACAGGTTGCCCAGGGAAGCTGTGGATGCTCCATCAGTGGATGTGCTCAAGGACAGGTTGATGGGGCTTTGAGCAACCTGATCTAGTGGGAGGTGTCCCCGCCTATGGCAGGTGGGTTGGAACTAGATGATCTTTAAGGACACTTCCAATGTAAACCATTTTATAATTCTTTGTTAAATATAGTGATGTAAAATGAGATTATACATAACAAACACTGGACAGTAGGAAGAGTTTCAACAGCAGATTTTGACTTTAGATCTGTGGGAAATCTTCATGAGATTGTCAGGCTGATTCACTTCAGAGAAGTTAGTTATGAGCCTCAGAAAGCAGAGAAGCAAGAGGCTTTTCTTGCTTTTATGGTATTTCCACTCTTCAGGAACAATAACGCTAGAAAATGAGACCATGTTATTTTATGATTCCCAGATGTGTTGATAAAAAGCCTGTGGAGGAAAACAATACATAAAAATATATAAATGGTAAGCTCCAGAGAGTTGCCCCTGAAATAGGAGAGGAAGAAAACTCTATGTTCATTGTGGGAACAGGCATATTGGGCAGAAGGGAAGAGGAGCTGGAGGAAAGGAAGAGGTAAGGAGGTTCAAGAGAAAGTTGAAGAGAAGGAAGACTGAGGAAAGGTGAAAGAGGTTACTTGTGTAAATCAAAGAAGAAAGGAGACTTAAGGCTTGTTAAAATAAAATACTTCTATCCCTGAAGTTTTCCTTCCAGACATGAAAAAGCTTATGAAAGATTCTAGCTGTGAATTTGTGAATTTAGCTTGAAGTCCCTGACTTTAGCACTCTGAGAGCGCATTAAGATTCATTTAAAATCTTTTATTCATTTTGATACCATAAAACCTATATAGTACTTTCCTAAATGAGTACCCATTAAAGGGACAAAGCTATGAAAGAGTCATTTTCCACAAAATATGAAATCCAATAAGGTTTATTACCTACTATTTAGTGAATGGCAGAAGCCTATGAAGTATATGAATAAGTTTCCAATCACCACTTCTGTCTCCCAGAAGATGTACAGCATGCAGTATATCCAGCTCTTTCCCTCCCCCATAGGTCAAACATAGCATCAGATTTGTTTATGCGCCATTTAACTTTCCTATATCTTATATGACATTATAACTTTGTCTTTTAACTTCCTGCCACTACTGAAATGATAAATTCAAACTACAGCTTGACCCTGCGATGCACTTGACAGCCAAACCTCCCTGCACACTCTCTAGCTCCACAGGCACTCAAGAGGGGCAGCAAGCCATTTTTTCCTCTGTTGCTTCTGTTTACCCAGCACTGTTGAGTAGAAAGCTGTTTCCTGTTTATATAGGAATTGGCAGCTGTGAAATATTAACGAGGTCTCTACATACAGCATACCAAATGGGGCAGAGGAGTACTGCAGGTTTTGATCATACAAAGGAAGCCAAAGCTGCCAAAGTGATGTTTGGTGGAGGTGGTGGCCATGCCACAGCTTAGCCAATGGCAGCCTTGCTCGGGATGGCTGCCAGATCAGAATAAGGCTGTCAGCTTTTGCTAGGGCCAGTTCTCCTAGTTTTGCTCAGGTGGAGTTTCTCTGTAGAAAGACTGATGCCAATGGCTGAGGCTCAAGGAACATGAAACACATCTGTCCTCCAGATCTGTGGCCAGGGCTAGTGGGAGGAGGTGAGCGCATCAGAGTGATTGTGTAACACCCTCAACCCTCAGCCAAGCTCAGCCTCCAAGCTGAGATTTCGGTTCTGATGGTGGATGGAGGCCAGAGCTCTGAGAAATAGTGAGCTGCTGCTTTTGGTGGCTGAATAGCTCGCAGGATTTTTCAAAAGCCTGAAGTAGACAGTTGTTGGTGCACCTCACTTTTGTCTTTGTAAAATAGGGAGAATATTACTTCCCTGACCTGTGGCACTGCGGTGAAGATATATACACTAGAGATCTCTCTATGCACTAAGAGACTACAGTAGCTGGGAGATCTCTACAAACCTTGCTTGGGGCAAGCCATTTTCAGAACAGCCTGTCAGTGCAGCTAGTGGGATACTTCCCACCGTGTTTGTAGCTTCACAGAATCTTTGTTACCAATTCTAATTGATGCCTGCACTTAGCACCAGAAGCTGTAGTCCTGGAAACCAACCACCCTTTTAATCTGCTTTTATGCAATGGAAAGGGGAAAGTAGTATAGGATCAACTCTTTCTGCCATCTTGAAGAATATGATTAAGTGAAATTAATATCTTCTTTCTTTAGACTGAAATTTGTCCATATACTTTGGGGTCTCTCAGGTAGTGGCAGAGGATAGGAAAATTATAAAACATGAAAAAGTAATAGCAACTTCATCTGAAAAGGCAGAGGACCTCTAAGCTTGACATTTTATGTAACATTTAGGTGATGGGGTGTAATGTTGACAGGCATTCTTTGCTTTGCTCTTAAGAAGGAAAGAAGTTATAAAGACTTCTGGATAGAAGGAGGGAGAGAAGACCATAAATAGTCTATCTCTGAAGCTATTTGGAGTTGACTGATTCTGATTTCAATAAAGAATTCAGAAAAAAATCTGGGTTATGATAGTTTGTACTAGAGGAAAGGATTTGAAATTTTTCAGCAGGAAGTTACATTTTGGGGGAAATTACATTTGCTGTTAAAATAGTGATAAAGTGATAAATACAATTTTCTGATATTTTCCAATATACTCCATTCACAAGCTGCAATTCACTCCTGCTACCCAGATGTGGGCTGGCTGGCACCTTCTAAGAGCCATGGGGCATGGCAAAGTGAGGTTTTTGTCTGACTAATTCAGGAGGCTGTCAAAGAGCAAGCAGATATATAATTCTACCAAATTCCATTTATTTTATGGAATTGTCCTGATTCTTGGGCTGTTGGTTTTGTTTGTTTGTTTTTGGTTTGGTTTGGTGTGGGTTTTTTTGTTTTTTGCTTTTTTTAATCTGTTTGGTTGTTTGTTGTTTTTTTTTAATATCTTTTATTCCTGGCTTCCTGCTTTGATCTCTCAGGGAAAAAGAATATACATGCAGCAATTCACACCTTAGCCTGCTGAGCAAGGGAGGTGGGTGGGAAGTCCATTCTCACCTCACCAGGCCCCTGCAGAGAAACTCCCACTACTGTTAATTGGATGCTACTCTTAATGGGAGCTGGTGACAAGCACGAAAGAATGAATTGGTTTGGTTGGGGTTTTTTTGTTTGTTTTGGTTTTTTTTTTGAAACGCTGTTGTCAGACAATGCAGTAAGAGGATTTGCATAGTAATATGATGACTGATGGATTTCTTGCAATAAAATCCGACAAGCTGGTTTATGAGGTACTTCATATATTTCTTATTCGTATTATAGGAACAGCAAGTAGCCCTGGGATGCGCCTCTGCTGCGTGAAACTCTTTGTGTATATGTTACAAATAGTCATGCTCTGTATATTTCCTGTCTGTTTGGGTTGGTTTTCTCTCTCTTCTCGCTTACTGTGAAGTAAGCACGTATAAAGGCAACACATTTGTATGGATGATATTCATCACTGTTTGTCCTGTGAAAATTGGGAAAATAAAACCATATAAAAGACATATATGAGCACGCTTCACTCTTGACAGGAAAGACTCACCAAACTGGATG
This sequence comes from Megaceryle maxima, assembly GCA_024605025.1. NCBI lineage: Eukaryota > Metazoa > Chordata > Aves > Coraciiformes > Cerylidae > Megaceryle > Megaceryle maxima. The sequence continues at coordinate 119,990 of JANHGN010019197.1, read as the reverse complement.
TCATGTCATGATTTGACATGAAAAAGGAATCCAATTTTAATAATATAATGTTATTTTTTTCCCCAAAGCACTGGTTTTCACACTAATGCAAGTAAGCCACATGTGCAGGCATTCAGCCATCATTCTGCTTGCCAGTACCCAGAAAGGTGTGATAATTTTGTCATCTGTGCCTCTTGGTTTTCCTGTGCATTAGCTTTGCTTCTAAATTAGACTCCACACTATTAATGGCTCAAAAAAAAAAAAAAAAAAAAAAAAAAAGTGATAAGTCAGCTCATATTTTAAGAGAAACAAAAACAGAAAAAAAACCCAACAGATTTAAAGGGAGTCCTGATTCTCAGCTGTGCAACTCCAGTGATTTCATCTTATTTATAGAAAATGATGAATTCTCTCTGAGGACAATAGATCTATATTGATTTGCATCAGCTTGAAATCTGTCTCTGACTAACTTATAGTTTTCTATAAAGCAATGTGTACTTTATTTTGTTTAGTAATGCTAGCCCCGTTGCATTAGAAGAACACTATTTGGTTCTGGGAAGAAGAGAAAATCTCTGTAAGGAGAGGAAAACGTGGGCTTGAAACATGATCTGCTGTCTTCTACTTTCCTGCCCCAGAATATGTATCTTGATGTATAAAATTACCAGGAAGGAAAGAATAACAACAGATGTGTTTTAAAAAAAAAAAAAAAAAAAAAAAAAAAGCTATGGAAGATTGTATGATCATCCCACTAGGAAACAAATTCAATTTATGGATGAATTATGTACATAGCACTACATTTAAGAAAGCAAATTTTAGGGAATTATAAAATTGAGTGGGTCAGGTCCACTGGGAGGAAGCAGTGAAAATGAAAGGGGTTGGAAGAAGGCTAGAGGATGCTAACTGGAGCAGTAATTAAAGCAGACCAGGTCTTAGTTCCTTTGGGGAAAATGGAAATTAGGAAAAAAAAGAAAAAGAAAATAAACCCTGAAGAAGAAGAAGAAAATCCAGAGAGAAGAGAGTGACATCTCCCAGGGGACTCCAGAAGAGCTGAAAGAGAAAGTGAGTGCTGGGAATTGAGGAAAGTTGGCAGGGAAATAGGGGAAGCAACAAAAAAGAGCTGAAGTAGCCAGAAAGCAGAGAGAAGCAAGGGTGAGCAGAATAAGGAATTTGATCATCACACTGAGTGGCCAGTGGAGCTGCCAGGCTGTGCCTCAAACACTCCATGCAGTGTAGACCTTCTATGTCCATCCAGACTCTGCTTCCAAACATCTTATTTTGTCCTATCTCTTTACTGATTGAAGGAGATGGTAAAGGAGCTGGGGGGCATAAGCCATCTGCTGTTTTACATGAAATGTAGAGGGAAAGGAGAGGGTGCTGGCTACAAAGGGGTAATTGGGGACCAAACCAATATGAAGTGAGCATCTAATGGGCGGACAAGGACTTCTTTAGAAAAATGAAGCATGGAGGCTGCGTGCAGCAGTGTTCCTCCTGAGGCTCTTTAGAAGGGCTTAAATTGGAAAGGCTTGTGAAATATCATAGTTAAATCAAGTGAACTTTCCCTGAGGGATTGCCCAGCAAATTATTGCACTGTTTCTCTTTGGGATGGAGAGTTGTGCTGGACTGGGAAGCAGGAGCAGGAGAGAAAGAGCTTTTAGTCTGCTTTTTTTAATTTTTATTTTTAAAAAATCATTAATGAGGTCAAAAACTTTCTAAAAAGCAAGTTGATATTGCTGTTGAATAACACAAATCAGGAGGTACAAAAAAAAAAAAAAAAAAAAAAACCTAACAGCGAATATATATAAATTCTTAAGAAACTTAACCTGGAATTTTTAGGGGAAATTAAGGGATGGAGAAAAAGGGGCCTGGAGAGACATCATTTCCCTGTAGCCTTAATCTGAATTTGCAATGCAGGAACCTTTCTCTAGTACAAGTGAAAATGCCAGATGCCAAGGTACAGCTGCATGTTTGAGAAGCCCAAAGCCTCAGCACTGAAAACAACTTCTGAGGAGCTGTGTGGGTGTAGGGGCAATGGCCTTGTTGGGAGACACGGCTTGTGCTGGGCTTCAGTCCCTGTGCTGAGAAATCACATAGCACTGTTAGAATGCCCCTGGTGTTTCTCAGGTCAGGACTTTCACAGGTTCATTTTGCAGCAGGCTGTAGAGGAAAACTGATGCACAATGAAAACTGGAAGGATTTCAAGGAAGAATGAAAAGGATTAAGGCTATTTGACAAAGGTGTAACTAGATGTTACTGAGAGAAAACCTGACCTGCAGGTAAGAATAAAGAAGTCTTAATTTTAAGTGTCATAACTAGTAGGGTGACTAAGTAAGTGTCATAACTGATATAAGGCAATAGGAGCACATATGGAAGCTATAAAAGGGAGATGACTGTGTCGTTCAGAATTAGTATGGACAAAGCTCTTAATTATTCATGTGCTTCATGGGTTGGTGCTGGGCAGAAAAAGGACATGTTATGATCTACCAGAGGTCTGTTTATTTTCTTTATTATCTAAAGATTTGTCTTTACCTGCCACAGACTTTATCTTTCTATATTAATGACACTTGTCAATGTGGGCAAGTGTCCTCAGCTGCTGGACATCCTTCCTGTGCTCTCTGGCAGGCAGGGAAAGCAAAATGCCCTTCTGTGTCCCCATGGCTGGACAGATCCCACTTGAACCCAACAAAGTGCATAGGGCCTGGGGGGACTGCATTTTAGATATGTCCTGAGTGGCATTGGTGGGGTACAGAGGTGCTTAGCCAGGCCAACCAGTGCCTCCCATTGCCTGGGGTGTAGCTAAGGGGCTCTTGAGGTTTTGAGGAAACCAGGGGATGGTGTGGAAACCATGGCGCTGGGGATAATGTGCCTTGAAGGCAAATCAGACCAGTAGCCAGGTTATGCTGTGGTCCTGGTTTTTGGCATGGCTGAGGACAAGGTTGGAGTGCTCCCAATTCACAAGCTCTGGTAGGAGAAGCTGGGAAAATTAGAGACATTTCCACCTTCAGCTGTCTGCTCCATTTTTCTGTTGCATTTGATTTCTGCTGTGTCTATACATAGGACTGTGAGCAGTGAGGGCTCAGATTTGCCACTAAATCCACCTGAGGATTTAGCTGCAGCAACTGAAGAGGTTATAGCTCCTACTGCCATGGGCTGGCAACCTCCTCATCCTTGCTGGTTAAGCTTTCAGGGACTGCAACTATGCTTAATCCTAGAGAAAGTGTTGAGATCGCTATGGCTGCCCTTGCCCTTTGGGTGCTCTCAGGCAGCGCTGGGTACCACCTCACTCCTGCACTGTGGGCTGAAATCCCTACTTCTGGGATATAATCAGTGAAAAGCATTGCTGTGCTGATAATGTGTGTACAATAAATATGTACCATACACATGGATGTACGCAGAGGTAACTGACATTCATTAGGTCGAGGTTTTAGAAGCCCTCAATATTTGGCATCAATAGTGCCAATACCACTTACTTTCAATACTTTTGCAAGATTTTATCAGTAAAAATCTAGACTGGATCTGAGATTCTGAGTGTGATTCAGATCTGACTGTCAGCTGCTGTAAACAAAGTATGAATGAAAATAATTTACTTGGAGAAAAAGAAAGTAGCTTGGCATGTATTGTTAAAAATATAATACATCTATGTAGGAGGATATAAGAAAGTAGTTTTAATTTTTCTTATAAATCAACCAAAGCCCTAATAAGATAACTGTGTAAGTAATTGTTCTTCCACACAACCAACAGCGTTGTGCTGCTTTTGATGTTTACCTCAATTTCTTCTTCACCTTTTTTTGAGCCTGCAATTAACACCTGTAATGAAAAAGGAGATGACATGCTGTTGAGAAATTTTGGTGTTAATTACAATTATTAACAATTAGAGAAAAATAAGCAAGGAAAAGGAGGAAATCATTTTTTTTTTGGTGTGCATTTTATTACAATTAAGGTGGACTGGAGCACAAAGACCGTGTTTCTAAAGATCTCATTTCAAAATTAATTGTGAAACTTTGCCAAAAGAAGTTAGTGAAATTCCTTCTTATTGGAAAGGCTGGCATCCCCCATGCTCTGTTCAACAGCATTTAGGTTTGCCAAGGCCTTTGTATAGGGCTGAATTTCATTTCTGACTGAATTACCCTAATTTACAGAAGAACAATAGGGGAAATGAGCCCTGGCAACAACAGAGAAGGAATGGGAGTGCGATTCATCTTCGTGGAGTGAGCTTTTGGAGTAGGATGAAAGTCTTATTCAGAGAGGAATAATTCATGAGAGCTGTTCATCCACCAAGCTGTGACACTTTGCTTGCTGAGAACAGCATAGCAACAGAGTTAGCCCATGTCTGTGGTCCTGTAGGAGCCTTGTGAGTGCTTGGGGCTATCGCTGCACTCGCAGCCTTGGGCACTCAGATCCTTACCTATGGCTGCCACCAAATGGGTATTTGGCACCTAAATATACCCTTGGATGCTGGCCCAAATCTGTTTTGAAAATAAGTGCTGGCATCCTGACATCACCGCAGTAGTTCCAAAAGTTTCACCTGTACTGCATAAAATTCATTTTGAGGTGTTTTCAAGAATATGCTTGAAAAAGATCCCATGAAGAATTCTGGAGAAGAGAGCAGCAGCAGTGATGTGGGTGCACACAGAACATGGCAACCTCTGCCATGTCCTTCTGTGTCCCACAGAGCACTGTCAGCTCTACAATAAAATCGCTGTCACTTGCTTGGTGGTATTGGGGGGGGTGGGGTGTTCTTTGTTACACACAGGGTAGAAAGCTAAGAAACACGCAGAAGCCAGTTTAGTACCTTGGGATATTACAAGGAAATGCTTTGGAGCAATATTTCTATATTCACTTTCTTATCAAAGTTATTAAATTTGCAATATTAGTGAGTATGACTAATTACTTCCCTTCTAGAGAAGCTATTATTCAAGAAGGGTCATTAGTTTCCGGCTCAGTGTAGATGTTTGAACATGACATGGGAGAAAGGGATATTTCTTGGTCTCAGAATTCCTCCATGGCTTTCAAGATGTTACCTGCATTAGACCTTCCATGGGAAATCCCATAAAATAAGCGTGCTCAAGCTGAACAATGCTGGAGTTTGGAAGAGGCTGTCAAGAAACCCTTGAGAGGTTCCATGTCTCTGATTTTAAGTAATCTCAGCAGCGTTAAACCAGTCAAGCTAGTAATGAAAACCACACTCATGTCCCAAAGAGGGCTCTCATAACTGTGTTAAAGCCTCTTGGGAGCTAAAGATCATTAGCCAGCCTTATAACTTTAAGACTCTTAGGGATCAAGAGAAATAAGCCTGATGAAAACCATCTGACCCAAAATTAATTGCAGTGGATGGAAGCAGAAAATCTAACAGATAAATTAATCCTACAGATCCGTGACTATTTTTTTTTCCTTTCTTTTTCTTAGCTGCTGGCTTTGTTTCTACTTTAATGTGTTGGCACTTTTACACACCTTTCTGAGCTGGTCTTTATGACAAAATTTAGGCTTGTTTCCAATCTAAGTAACCAGTTTCCTTCTTTTGGTATCATGGCATCTTTCACTGAGGAATTAGATGTGACTGTGGAGAATTAAAACCCTAAGCATCCTTCCCTTGAGACCTATAACTTGGTTTTGAATCAATCACTACTTAGCTGAAAAATTCCTCTTCAGTGAGAGTTCAGGTAAGGACAAGAAAAATCCTCTGAACTTGAATGTTTCTCACATCAGCAAGTAAATTAGTCACCTAATCTTTCCAGATCTTGCTGATGCAGAAAGACATTACTGAAGAACTGGAAAACTCATAATCCCTAGTGTCTTAATCCTTATGGTTTGCAAGAGAAGTTGAAAGTTACTTTTTTTCCTTTTAACCTCACAGAGCCTGAGTAATATGTTTCAGGTCTCTAGAGAACTGGAATTTAAATTTAGGATAGTTTAAACCTAGGATCGAGGTCAGTCCCTGTTCTTAAGATAATGCTTCAGCTTCAACTGTCTTAGCTGATCAGTATGTCTGTGGGGGAAAAAGAAAAGTTGTTTCCATGGCATTTCAGAACTGAGTAATCGGGGCGGGGGGGGGGGGGGAAGGGGGAAGACCGGGAAAAATCTGGTTTCATTTGATAGATTTTT
>JANHGN010019197.1:67700-105997 GCA_024605025.1 Megaceryle maxima | reverse complement strand
CTGGAGGTGTTTAAGGAAAGATTGGATGTGGTGCTTGGTGACATGGTCTAGCTGATGTCATGGTGTTGGGTCATAGGTTGGACTTGATGATCTTGGAGGTCTATTCCAGCCTCAGAAATTCTGTGATTCTGTGATAATGAAAGGAGCTAATCTGTTCTCAGTGCTTAAGTGCTGGTGTCTGAAAGGTCTGAGGAGGATTTTGTATTTATTGCTGAATCAGGCTGTTGGAAATTAACCTCCCACTTGCAGATCTGTAGATTTCTCAGGCTCCTAAGCAAGCTGGATTCCTCTGCACAGCAAAGGTGCACCTCTTCATCACACCATGCCCCTTACTGATCCTGAATTAATTTCAGGATGGTCTGAATGAATTATCATTACTTTGGAAGAAATAAGCATGCGCTTATTATTTAAAAAAAAAAAAGGGAAAAAAAACCACAACAAAACCCAGCATAACAAAGGAGTGGTTTGCCCCTGAACCCATCCATATGTGCTGTAGGTTATGTGTAAGTGTCTCATTATAGTTTTCTAGACTATCTGATTAAGGTTGCCTTCAGTATGATGGCAACAGTTAAGTGAGGATGTCCAACTGCAGCAGTAACAACCCACATTCGGTCAAGCAGCACAAAGTGGGTAGCGCAAGGGATGGTGATGCCTGAACTAGCTAGGTAAAATGCAGCACGGTCTGTACAGGTGATATAAAGGGGAAAAGAATAAGGATTGTACATAAAAGTTGCTGATGCGTATCTAATACTTCGTTTGGGGAAAGCACAAGGCTGGCAGGGTTTGTTCACCTCAGGTGATCTTCCTGTGAGCAGTGAAGCAGAAATGTATTTGGGCAGGAACAGAAGGATACATATGGTGTCAAAACCACCAGGTGTCTGAAAAATACTCCATTTAATAGGGTTTGCTGAGTGAACACAAATTCAGATATTTTTAAAAGAAAAAACAAAATTACTCAAGTGGTGTATTGAAAAACCCAATTTTTTTTTTTTTTTTTTTTTTTTTTTTTTTTTTTTTTTTTTGCCAGGCACGGCACAATGGATGAAAATATAGCTGATGAGTTCCTTTTCTGTCGTTATTATGTGGTAGTGTTCTTTCATCTGTAGATGAGATGTTCGTATTTCACATTAACAACTCTCCTGAGTATCGATCTGCTGCTCTTAAATCCAGTCCTTACTGCAATTAAGTTTGCACAGAGAATCCCTGTGGCTACAGGTACTGAACACTAAGGAGCATTTAGCTGACCCAGCCTATGAAGGTGCAGTATTAGCCAATTTGAGAAGAGAGAATCATCAGGAAATAGGAAAAAATGTCTGTAAGCAGAAGAGAAAGGGCAAAAAAAGGGAAGGATTCTGTTATGGCCATTTATAACGTGCCTATAATCTTACCTAGGCCGTTTGCAAACAGTTCCCCCATCTTCTTGGTGACTGCTGTATTCACTAGGCTCCTTAGTTAACAGGCTTTCCCTGATTTCTCATTATCGACAGCCACCTAATTACATCCAGGAATGGGACTTAGGTCCCACACATCCATGGGAGTAGCCTCTGCAGGTGCTATCTTTTTGTTGTTTCCTTCATGCATTCAGTGAAGAACTCTGACACCTGGGTTGGGGCTACGAAAGTTAGCAGGAACTGGAAATCAGGTATTTTAGCACTTGCATCTCTTTGTGGATCCACTCCTAAATGTTTTTGTGGACAATCTTTCATATTAATTGTATAGTAAACCTTAGCCAAATGAGAGTCTTCAGTGTAACAGAAAGAAAACAGCAGGATTAGTTCAATGACACCATTATATTAAAATAAAATAAAAAAGAAAGCCTCTTAAGCCACAGTATTGATAATTATTTATGCTGAGCAGTATCTAATCTGACTACTCTTCTATGGAAAGGTGTCCTAAATGAGGCTAAGGTTGTCTGTGGTTTGTGAGCAAATCTTTCCTGGGTCATCACAACTGGAACCAGAGCACATTTCAGTTACAAGCATGTAGAAAGAGATAATATACAGTTAAAAAGTACAGCACCCTTTTGGTTAGAAGCCCAAGTGGCTCTGTTACCTAAAATTGCAGTAAGATAACAATTCTGTGAAAAACATGTCACACTGCCAAAATGAAAACCTAAAGACTTTATTGTTTCTGTTAAAATTTCGCTTAAAGGAAACAGAAGAAAATGATTTTTTTTGGAATTTTTTTTTTCCTGGTTATCATCAAAATGTGTTATTTAAAAACAAAGATTTTTTTTTTTTAACATTTGTTTGTTAGAAAACTCATTTCAATTGGGCCTTGCTGTGGCAGCTTCCTACTGGTACACATTCAAATGCTGGAGACAATCCTACCCTGGGGGATGGCTGTAAAGGTAACAACTGTGCTGGCAAAGCAGCATTTTGTTCACACCTGTATTTGGTGTTTAGCAGGGAAGGTCATGATAATAGTGCCACATTTTGAGTGATTATTTTGTTACTATCTGAGTTAAACTGAAATAGGACACTGCTCATCGTAAAGAAGCCTCCCTATGGAGATAGGTACCACCGTAATGAGAACTCAACTAATTGAGTTATTTTGTTTCCAGAGCATGCGTAGGCAGGTTTTATTCCTATAAAATATTCCTTAAAAAAGTGAACAAAATTTAGGGATTTACCCTTCTTCCATAGAAGCTGCTGTTTTGTTTAAATTTAGCAAGATTTATTATTTTAAAAACAGTTCTTTCCTTTTTTTTAGAGAGGAAATAAAGGGCATAGAGGACCTTAAGTCCCTAATTTGTCTGTGCAGATATCACCTATGTCTGCATCTATTCTGTTGCAGATTGCAGCTCTTTCTGTTCCTATAATATCCTGCTATAACCTGACAAGAGCAAGTTTCATTTCCAGTGGTAATGAACTAATTAAGAAATCACCCAACTTTCTTTTAAATGAAATCAATTTAATTTAAAATCTTAAAATACACTAGCACTCTCCAGATATTGCACTCTCTTGTGTTCTTAATACATTTCAATAGGATGAGGTAGCAGCAACAAAATATTCTATTTCCATGGAAATTAGTGCCGTTTTCCTCGCCTCTAATCAACCACTTTGCTGAAAGCTAAACTGTTTATTTTTAACCTCTCAGAAGATGAAAGCTTGCCCAGCCTTTTATGTCAGCAGCATAGCTGTTCTTCTCTGCTTCAGTAGGTCTTTTGGCTTCAACCTCACCTGCAACTGAGAGGTGGGCAGTGGGACAGATGTGTAGAGGATGCTAATACCCCCCCTCCTTTCCTTTCTTTTGCTGGCCGCTTCCAGCCCAGGGGAGGGGAAAATACTAAAAAAAAAAAAAAAAAAAAAAAAAAGGGGACCTGGATATAGGGCTGGCTCCTGTCACTGCAGGCTGGCACAGGAAAAGCATCAGATCCAGGATCTAGGAAGGAAAAAGCAGGAGTTACAAAGAGCCAGACTATCCCATAAACAACACATGCCCCCCCCCCCCCAAAGTAAGAATTAAAAAAATGTCTTCTCATTATCCCCAAAATCAAAGGATGGGTTTAAGACAAAGATGGCAAATTGGGTAACCTCTATGACACTTTCCAATCTAGAGGATGTGGCAGTCTACAGTTCCTCCAGGAGCATGCGTGCCCTGCACAGGTCAGTTTAAAAGAGAGTTTTCCAACAGTTATCATTGTACATGCAGTGAAGATTTTTGAGAAGCAACAAGCGGGTGCCTGGAGCCAAATCTGCAGTCCAACAGTCTGGGTCTGAATCACCCCCTGGTGCTTGTGCTCATACACCATCATTAGAGATGAAGCTTCAGAGGCTGGATAACTGCCTTACAAATGCCATCCACTTCTGGCCTCACAGTCAGATCTGATCAGAGGGACTCCACTCTGGCTCTGGGAGGAAAATGGCATAAGAACAAACTGTGGAGCCAATACGCTCAGAATTATGAAAGCTCTCATACATTTGTAGGTCACTTATTTTTATTTTTTCCAAAAATAAGCTGGTGACTTAAAGATTTGTTCTAAACCAAATGCTATTACAGTAAATTGCCTTGTTTGGTGGTTTTTGGTTGGTTGGTTTTGTTTTGTTAGCTGTTTTGTTTTGTTTTGTTTTCTGAAGAAGACCAGTTGTTGTAATTAAGCTATGCTTATTAGCACTGATGGAAGAGTGGCATATAGCATCCAGTCCTACTAATGCACATGTGTCATGACATTACAGCTCCGCATTTGAACAGAAACTCCTGCAGGATAATAGAAGTACCAGGGAAACCCATTGCTTGTGTAGCACATCACGAGTTACTTTGGTGAGCAAAGCAGCGTTGTATAATTCAGTAGGAAGTCTGAAAAACCCTGAGACAAAGGTAAGAAACTGCACCTCCCAGCATCTGCAGGGAATGAAGGGTCTTTTCAGGACCCTGAGGGTTGCCATATCCTCTGTGGAGACTCAGCACTGCACTGAGATGCTTCCCCGGTGACTAATGTGGGAAGGAACTAATGCAGAAAAAAAGAATTCAGGTGGGGCAAAGGAGCCCTCAGGTGGGGACAATGGTCATAGGGAAATGATGGTGTGGCATAAGTAGAGTGTAGGGCAAGGGAGAAGGGTAGGAAAGTCAACAAGACTTTCTAAAGTTAATCTTTTTCCTGTTTACACCTATCACTACCATTTTCTCTTCATTGCAGTTATGTTAGGTTGGTGCTTATGAGTGAGACAGTAGTGCCTGGCTGGCGTGTCTTGGGGAGATGTTTTGCTGTCTTGAGTTTCTTGACAGGATCCAAAGTTGGTGGGTGTTTGTAGACCTCCTGCAGACTAAGCCCATGAGCTTTCCTGCCAGCAAAACCTCCCTGAAAGATCACATCAAGGCTGAATATATCAATTTTCTAAGACTGATCTATTATTCCCCCCCACCTTCCGTTCTTAGCCTTGCTAGAAATTAACTTCTTGACATATCTGTTTGGCTTTGATATTGTTAAAAGTGGTGTGTCTAAACATAGCTTAAAATTAGCCATAGTGCTTTTGCTTGCTTTGTCCCATGTTCTTGTTGGGCTAATGTGTTAAAAACTATAGAAGGAATTGAGCACAGCATGCGGCCTGAACCTCTCAGGGTAGGAACACATACCAGCTCATCAACTTAACGGCCTGAACAGTTCTCCCTAATTACTCTCTGGTTTGCACAGCAGAGATGCATGATGTTATTTACCTCTGCTGATGACACACAAGAGGGAACTTGCTCCTGCTCCCCGTTTAATAGCTGTGATGCCTCTGCACAGATAACGGGAGCAGCCAGCAGTAAAATTGCCTCCTTGCCAGTAAGGTCAGTAGCTGCAGCTCCAAATTCGCAGAGGAAAACAGGTAGGGAAATGTTACTTTGGTGCAGTCTCACTGTTTGCCCTCAAAGTGGCATTGAATTACCTGGAGAAAGTCTTTTCCAGAGCCTCTTTAGGACACTAAAAATTTATTCCTTTTGCCATGTCCTGAAGTAGTGCCAGGGTTGAAATGGGAAGAAAGCATGATGACCAGTGGAATGACCTGATGCAAAATAATATCTGCTTTATTTCATGTTTTCTGTTAATATTCAGGTAAGATTTTAATCAAGGTTTTCATTTATTACCTATTGGTCTTTGATATTTACCCATGGTCTTTTTGTTTATTTACTTGTTTTGGTTTTGTTTGGTTTGGGGTTTTTGTGTGCGTGTTTTGTTTGTTGTGGGGGTTTTTTGGTTTGTTTGCTTGATTTGGCCTTGCTAGATAGGAATTAAACAGACATTTAGTCTTAGGTTAACTGAAACAGAATAGTTCAGTTAATGAATGATTTGCTAACAATATTAATTGCTCAGTTTGCCCAAAGACTCCAGGAACCCATAAGACAAACTGATACTGAGAACAGGTGTCTGAAGCTGGCAGATGTTTAGTGAGAAGAAGCAGATAAGCAGAATTAGGGAATTTCAGAAAAAGTTAACCTTTTTCCTTTCTGGGCCGCGCAGGCCTTGCCTGAGGCATCTTTGCTAGAAAAAATGAGGCCATTGTAAAATTTATTGGCTTAGTGCAGCATTTATTTAGTGACAGTTGCAAAAGGTAATTGTGTGAGCATGTGCAGCCTGGAGTGTTTAATTGCCTCTGCGCCAGGGCTCCCGTGCATATATGGGGAAGTACTTTCCCAGATGTATTAAGTAGTGTCTTTCCCGACAGATAAACCACGGCGAGTACAGCGCTAGCAAGCCTGCAGTGTTGCTGCGGCAGAATGATCGCGTGTGCGAGGAAGGTGGTACAAGGGGAAGGGGCAGTGGAGCTTTTGTTTGATGCTCATTTTATTCCTACACAAAACATCTCCTGGGAGCATCATTTCTCGTGACATTGTCCTATGGAGCAACAGCCCTTGGCAGAAAAACAAGCACCTACGTGCTTGCCAGAAGGTGCAAGTCAGCCAGAACCAGGAAGAATAGGGGGTAGGGTGGATGTGTGTGTGTGTGAGATGATGACAGAAGTTTAAGTTATTTCCATCCCAGGTGATTTCCCTTTAAAAATAAAAACAAAACAAAAAAAAAAACCACGCAGCTTTACTTGTATGCTATTCTTCCTGCCTATTTTCCCTAGAGAGAGTTATCTTTTCTTTCCCAGTTTTCCTCCTTCATAAGCACATTTTTTTTCCTCTTTGGCACCAAGAGAAGAGGAAGAAAAGAAAGCACATAGGAGGAAATTAATGCAAAAAGGATAAGCACAACCTGAAAAAAAAAAACATTTAGTTTCTTTTTGGCTACCTAAAACCTGGGAATGGTTTAAAATCTTTAATAATATAGAGGTTACTCAATTTAATTTTTTCAAAAAAATGCCTACCAGCTCAATCAGCTGCTTCTGTGTCTGTCATATAAGTGAGTAATAATGAGGGGGTAAAAACTCCTCTGCCATCATAATATAAAAAAGAAAAAGATTATACTCGATCACGCACAATTTTTACTTTTATATAGCTTTTTGATTATGCATTATAATGCTGAATACTGGCTTTCCTGAGACCTTCTGCACTTTGGGTTTACAAGTGTATTACTAGTAAACTGTTTGGCCCCAAACATGGAGCCAGGGAGCAGCAGGGCCTGCCTAAGGATGCAGCACCTGTTTACGGAGGCAAGCCAAACCAGCACCTGGCATCCTTGCCCTGTAAGAAAAAAAAAGCAGGAAAAGGCTGGTTTTTTGCTATGGTGGTGTTTGGGTTTTGTTCAGTTTTGGGGTTTTTCTCCACAAGACTGTGGTGAGGGTGGAAGAAGGGAGCAGGTTGGGATGCCAGGGCTGAGCTTGCTCTGCCACAGCCTGGCCAGGAGGGACAATGGTGCCTGAAGGAAAAGTGAAGCTCAGCTGGGGGATTGTTAGGAGCCAGGAGAGCTTCTGAGGATAGCTGTCTCCAAACTCTGTTCAGGCTGAAAATGGGAAAGCATGGCATACTGATAATTTGAAAGGATCTGGATTAAGGGACTAAAATGAAAAGCTATGTATTGCCATAAAATGCAGAGTCTCAATTTTCCTGTGACATGTAGGATTAATTTCTGGGCTTTGTAGTTTATGAGATAATGGACTGTGTAACTGTTCCTCGTCTCTGTGACTAACAGCTCCTTTTTGGCACACGTCCTGGAACTCAAAGCAGTGTAATTTTTAATTCTAGATATCACAACTAATTATACTATTACAACTAGCTGTAATGTTACAACTAACATTATTCATCTTAGCCTTGGTCGCCCTTTGCCTTTTTATAAATCTTACTACTGTGCAGACTAAATCCAGAGGCTATCAACACTCTTGATTATGGTTTAGTCATATTAAATTATCCCTTGGTAGTAAGGCTGTCCCCACAACCACTGTGATGCTCCCAGTTAATTGAAAAGATAACTGGAAGGCTGATGTGAAGGCTGCACCTGGGTAGGATAGCAACCCCTGGGGAGCCTGGTGAAGGCTCAGGTGTGCCCTTCTTCCTTCCTTTCAACCGGACTGGAGAAGAAATGGAGGCTCTAAATGGGAGCAGGATTTATACCCGTAACAAGATCTGGTGGCTGTATGCTCAAGCATAATTAGGTACTTAAGGCCTCTTAGGTGACACAGGAGGGGAAAAAAATATTAGGAATGGGGAATTGAGTTGGTATCAGATATTCTGCTTAAAACTGGGTCCCCATCCCTACATGGTTAAAAGGCCTTGGGGAAGCCTCCCAGCTGCAGGGAGCATACATTTGAATGCTTCACCCCTGACATGTGATACCACTGCCCGTCCATGCGTGTGGCCTTTCAGGATGCTTTTTACTGGGATATTTAGAGGTCCCTGAGGGTTGTGTGGCAAAGAGCCTCCTCTTACCAGCAGAAGGGCTTTGGGGTAATTTACAAATATATGTCACCCCTGTAATGATCAGCCCCAGGGGAGCAGCTCTGTTGATAATGGCCTTTTTTGGCAGATGTTGCCCATGGCTGGGAGATGCTGTGGAAGGGCTGCTCACCATGGGCGTGGAATCAACTGTGGTCAGTGTTGCTTTTCACCCCACACCGGGATGGACAATGAGCTATGATGATTTTTTTTTTTTTTTTCCTGTAATTATTGATACAGCGGCTGGTAAGTGCTTCCTTGTCCTCTAACCAGTCTCAAAGGTTAGCTTGTTAACGAGGAGGTTTTCAGATACTTGCCACTGGTGTTCCCTTTGTGGGGGAGCAGGGTGTCTTTGAATAGTTTTTTGATGCTGTTCACATGGGCAGGCAGCAAGATAACAAGGCAAATGATTGTCTGCTTCGCTGATCTGAGTCTGTAATAATCACTCGCTTGGTGCTACACATTCAATTCCTGACAAACCAAAAGGCATTTGCCATTTTGGCTGATGCTGTTTTTACCCTTGACACATACCAGTTGGATATGGTTTTGTTGCATCTAATTGCAAATGATCTTTTTATTTTATTTTATTTTCTCTTGCATCTCCAGAGGCATACCTTTTGTAGTGCTAGCAGCAGGCAATACAATTTCAAAGCATTTGGGGATGCCAATTAAGGCTTATTTATGTGATGATTGAACTGCCTGAGAGCTCAGTGCCCACCGGAATGCACTGTGGCCTTAGACAAAGGGCTTGTTCTCCCCTGCCTGCATCTGCTGGGGAGGGAGGTTTGCATGATGATGGCTGCTGTTCTCTGTAGTTAAACACCTCAGCTTGATTTTTTTCTTCTTTTTTTTTTTTTGTTTGTTTGTTTGTTGTTGTTGGGTTTTGTGTTTGTTTTGTTTTTTCCTGAGGCACTCAGCCTAATGTATATGAAGGTCTCATGTTCTTTAAATAAGCAGATTGTCCTCCTACTTTTGTGCCACAACATATGCAATGTCAGAAGATATTTTTCACTTGCCTGAGGAGCAGTCAGTTTAGATGAAAGTTTTGTGGCTGGACTTTTCCAAAGTGCTCACTTGCATGATTGAGGTCGGCTCTCATTTATAGCCACTAAAATGAGCAGTGGGGCTTCTAGGCAAACTGACGATTTCGGGTGCTAAACAGCTTTGACAGTCTGGCCATAAACATTGCAGAAAGTCTTGCCGAGTGCCAAAAAAGAAAATCTATTGTTGATGGAGTTTCTCCAACAGGAGTGGAGTTCTGAGAGCATGTTCCTCACACTGCCTGTGAAGGCCGTGAAAATCTACTTCCGCCTTGCACACAGGTAGTGCAAACTTGGAGATATATGTAGACATGTATAGACAGGTACAGATATATAATATATATACAGACCTGTAGAGCTCCTCAGCTGAGTGGCTGCTAGAACTGTGGCTACTGGAGCTGCTGAGCGTTCAGATGATGTATGACTGAATGCTGGTAGTCAATGCTGTATGCCAGTTTGCAAATGTGACTGTAGCACCGCAGCTGGTTCTACTCAGGAATGGCAAAGGTTCCTTTGGAGGGAGAGAGGGCGAAATAAAACAAAAGGTAGCCACAACAACAAGCCCATGACAAACTGAAACAAAACCATAAGAAAACACAACGGAGAAAAAAAAAATAGAATAACAAACTTTTTTTTTTCTTCACTCCTGGCTTTTTGTTGTTGTTGTTGTTACTGTTCTCCTCCGTCTTCTGTTTTTAGCTTTAAAAGTCTGACATTTTCCTTACAGTCAGTTGGGTGAGATGTATTTTTAGAAGACAATAAGGGTCTTATGAGGGTAGAGCTGGATCTAATAAGGAAAAGACTAATTGCAGTAAGGCAAGTACTAGTAGATAATGTTTCACTTACTATTATGAAAATTTCCCATGAAAAGGAAGAGGAAACAGCTGGGGTTAATATAAAGATCTCACTTGCATTTTGACTTCTTGAAGTCAAACAGAACAAGAAATGTTTGTTAATAAATGAAAAATTTAAATACTATTTTTGAGTTTTTCACATAAAACACTTTAATCCATTACATGAAATAAGCTGTAAAATATTTTTCCATATGTCTTGCAGAAAGTTGGTCTTTTAGAAAATACCTAAAACCTCTTTCTTTATCTGTGTCAGATACTTATGTTTAATGTAAAAATCACAACAATTGGTAATACAAGGGGCAGCAAAGAAAACCAAAGACCTTCATTGACCCACTTAGCAGTGCAGGATGCCCTGCCACATACTGCCTAGTTTTATGTAACTCATACACAAGTATGCGCAACAGCACTGTGGATTTTTTTTATTTTTTTTTTTTTATATCTTTTACCTGCTGAGTTTACTATATGCACTAACCTAACCCAAGTTTACAAATGAGTGCTTCCTATAAAGTCTGTTTTCTTATTTGAAGAATAAAGTCACATGTGCCAAGCCAGGATCTGGGGTTTGATTCACCTGATAGCTCAGTGTATTTATGCAAAATAGTACTAAATAAAGAGGGGTGGGCAATTATAGGGAAAGCTGTAATTCTTATTTCCTCTATCAATGTTCAATAGGAAGGGAATTATGTGTAAACTTGATCCTTTAGTGTGCCTTCTTCCTTTTCTGGTGGGGAGGGAAGCAGGTCAGGGGATGTGCTGATCCATCATACCCCTGCATTTGGGGGATTTACAATAAAGGTTTTCTTTACAATTGCCTCACAAGCACGCACTTGTAGACTAGTGCTGCAAGCCTAGGATCTGATAGTTTGCAGGCTAATAGGGGGTTTTGGTGATGTTTAGATGGGAAAGTGATCAAAACAACTGAAGCTGTACCCAATTGCCAGCTAGTGTAGATATTGTGTAAATAAGCAATATTAGAAGCAGGACTTTTGGCAGAAAGGCCCCTGGAAGGCTATTGACTGTTATCTGCAAGAAAATCCGCAGGTTCATTAATCACTTGTGAAAAGGAGTGGGGTTTTTTCATGAGCTAGAAGAGATATTTATAATTAAGACAAATGAAGAAAGGGTGGTTCTACAGCTTTCTTTATGACAGTAATGAAAAGTTAAAGCTTTATTTCAGGAGTATACCCGCCATCCATTGTGAGTTGAATCAAGCACTGAGTGATAAGGCCATAGCCTCTGATCATCTGTCAAAATTAAACCTTGCTGAACATCTTCGCTGGGTGAAATTGAGCCCTCAGATATACAGGTAGTTCTTATTAAAGACATGTATCTGAGAGCTAAACAGAGGGGACCTAGCCAAAAATATCTGATCAGGGTGTACAAGCAAATTTTCATTATCACACTTAGATGGAGGGAGTGGTATTGTATCAGTAAATGAAGTCCTGCAGAGCTCTGATAGAAGTGGTCTTTATGGAAACAAACTGGGTTTGGCAATCTTGGGCTATTTTATTGTTGTTATATCTTCGTCAGAGATCACCCAGAACAAAGTTTTCAGACTTTCCAGGAAATTAACATAAGATCAGTTACTGTGCTGTCTTCTAAATTTATGGCTCTGCAACTAACTCCAGACCCAGATGTACAGTGATAAATAATCCCTTGCTCAAAGACCCCATCAAATAGGAATCTGCTTCCTTGGGAGTAAGCAAAATGAAATTGGTACAAACAAATTTATTAAAAGGTGCATTCAATCTTTCATGAAACATGAGGAATCATCAGTGCTTAGTAGAGAATGAGATTTTTTTTTTTTTTTTTTTCCTTGACTATTAATGTATGTGAGAAACTCAATAAGAGGACTAGCATGGAGTAAGTTTACCTTCTGAATATCAAAAGCAAAGGCCAAACCTGGAGCCAATTAATGACTGCATAATCTTATCAGTTCGGAATCAAGGAGCTATGGGTTGTAGCTAAATTATTTGTAAGGTAATTTGGCTTGACCTTAATGAGGGCTAAGGTCCAACAGACCATGGAAAAGTCTGTCAGTCTCTCTGGCTCTAGAAGCACTCGGGTGTTTCTTTATTGCATCTTTGCAAATGCATTTGTTGTTTGTGAAATCTCGAGGCAGATGGGAATTTTTTTTAACTCTTTTTAATAAATAAGACTGTAACAGCAATGATGGAAAACATTCAACCTGGGACTAATTTCTGTTTGTGATTTTTATACTGGAGGATATCGCGTACCCTGAAAGCTTTCTCAAGAGCAGGCAGTGAAGTGCATGGCACTGAGTGGGGTGAGCAGAGAGACTGCTGCAGTGTTGTGCGATAGGAAAGATCCGGTTTCTCTCTCTGCACAGACTTTTCCTTTAGCAAGTCCCTTTGTCTTGCAGCTTTTCTTGCTGCAGTCAAGGATAGGAGCCATGATGAGGTGAGGGAAAAAAACTTCTGATCCCTTTAGAAAGACGGTACCTGAGGGAGGTTACTCATCTGTCGGGGATGTTTTGCTAACTGGTGGCTACTGAATAGGAACAGTGCTTCCTGCACATTTCCTGCCCTCGCCAGTACAGCACTGTACTGGTCCTTGATCTGCCCAATCTCTTTAAAATTTTATCAGGTTTTTCTGACTCTCCTGTCAGCAGCTGCCAAGTAGCTCACCTATCAGATGCCTGTTCTTTACAGACATGCTCTGAGGATGTAACAAAAGCAAAATCCATCCTCCCATCACCACAGTACCAGAGAGATCTAGATATATGGATTTCTCTAAGGTTTTCCATCCCTGCAACAAGTCTTATTCTTTGTATAGCTGTTGATTCCAACTCTTAATCTCCTGACTACAATGTAGATTTGGGCCATTTTTCTTCATGTGAATAAATGTGCTAGGTATGAATGAAGCATCTTAAATTCCACTTTGTGGATTATTTTTGCATTGCTAAAGATACTGTAAGAGCAGCCCATGGCTGTTTGCACACATGGTTCATCCCACAATTACTTGCTCAAGGGCTGAGAATCTGGTACCGTGTCTATTTAAGACAATGCAAAAGCTTCCAGTGTTTTCAAAGAGCACTGTCCTCAGTTGAAATTGCTTTTGTCAACAGTTTTTGCTACTTTCCCTCACAAAAAATGTTGACATTTTTTCATATGGGGAATCATTTGTTTTATTTTGCTGTAGAACAGCCTGTTTATCCTGTGGCTTTTCTTACAAATATTTAATTTATTCACATTTCCAATAAAGTCCTCCAGGACCTGCTCTTCTGGGTCTAGTTTTCAGTCTGCTCTCTTATACATTTCTCACCCAGCTGCTCAACTTTGTTCCAGTTGGTTATTCTGCCTTGCATTATTTCCCAGCTTTTCTTCCCTTTTCTCCCCCTTCCTCCTCCCTCTGTGCAGAACAGTGCAGGGGCCTAAAGCTCAGGTGTGATCTGTGCTGTGCTTTAGCTCCTTCTCCCTTTCTACTTTCTGCATCATTTCCTACTGAAAGGAAATAATCAATAGAGAGGGGGAGACGGGGAAGGAGGCACCATGGCCATACTTGCAGAAATAGGAAAACAAAGATACTGAGTAATAGATGTTAGTTTGACTTTTTGTGTGTGTGTGTTGCTTTGTGCTAAACATAACTACCACACTGTCTCATTTTTGAAGATGGACGAAGGGCTTCATGCAGCAAATCAAGCCAGTTCTAGGTTTTATGTTTGCAAAGTGAGGCTTCAAAATGTAAACTGAAGCTGTACAAATCTCTGGACAGCGCAGGTTAAATGAGACAGCAGTGGCAAGCTCCTGAGCTTTCCTGCAAGTGTACTAGAGGAATTTTGAGATGCCTCTCCCGGAAACAACAGGTTAAAAAACAGACTCAAAGTCAAGGTCTGTATTCTGACACTTACTTCAGTGAGTTGTGGCTCTGAAGTAGGGATTTGGGGGTGTTTATGATGTCCTGAATATTCTTTTAATGGCAGTGTTATTACTTTGGAAAGATATTATATTTGTGTAGACACCTCAATATTTCAGGGAGATCTCTCATTTCAGAAGGAAACTAATTCAGTGTTTAACTCATAGCGGTATCTGTTGCAAACTGGTTTTAATGGGAAAAGCAAAGATAAATTCAGTATAGTGCAAATCATAAGTATAGTATACAGTGTCTTCTTTTATCCTTGTTTTTGGGGCAGAGAGCTGCCAGCCAATGTTACACAGAGCTCTCTGGTGGGAAAGAGATGCAGAAAGTGCTGCCATCAGTCTTCGCTTGTGCTTAGCTAGACCGGTTGATATTCACGGAGTGTAATGGAAGGAAAGCTTTCCAAAGCCATTTGACTCGAAAAATTTGAGTTATCATCATTGTCCTATCTTGGTCTGACAGTGAAAATGATTTGTTGGTCAAAACATCTTGTAAACACGCACATTGCCTCTGATTAAATTGAATCAAGTCTCTCACTCTGAATTCAAAAGGCTCATCTGAGTGAAGGAGGAATAGAGAAGTGAGTAATTCACTTCTGCGGCACCATCCCATTTGCCCTGCATCAATGGGGAAGGGATCAGTGCAAATACCAGTTGCTCTGGGAAAGGGAGACTTTCCCAGCATGGACCAGGCTTAGCTGGGACCTGAGGTTCTGTATCTCTGGATGGAGCTGCACTTGAATAGTGAGGTTCCTGGAGTACCTTTACCATGGGGGTTAAGAAGAGACCTTCTGGCAAGGGAAAATGCAAATAGAACACTGGTTAGGGATGGGGCTGGCTCAGTGCCAGATGAATATAAGCAGGATCTCATTCTGCAAGCACTTATGGGCCAGACTAAATCTACTTGTGCTAATGGCCTTATTAAGCTCAAGCCTGTATACGTTACAAATCTACACAGAGAGAAATTAGAGCCCAGATTAGATTAGTTGCTAAAGGCTGTGAACGTACAGCTGTTTGCCAAATTGCACACTGAATTTCATTTTTGCATAGACTTTTACTGATAGCAATTTGAAGGCAGTCATTAGAGCCATCAGCCTTTGAATGAGAAATTTCAAGGGACACTTCAGTATAAATCTGCTTCTCTGCTCTAAGAAATTATTCCTGATTTGCTTTGGGCTATGGAAACCAATTACATGAATTTTGCACAATAACCTGTTTCTCCAAAACAGGGGTGGCACTTCTGGCCATAAACAGGCATACTTTTACTTCCAATTAACTGTGTGGGTGTGTTAAAACATAAGGAAAAACTGCTCTTTTAGACTTGAATTTAATAACCAGAAAATATTTGGAAGAAAGACTCATTGTTTACCGATAGAATGAGACCCTGACCACCCTTATTCCTTTCCTCTGCAAGCCAGCTGGATTTATGAAAACAGACATACCCTTTCCCATTAAATCATAAATACAAAGTTCTTACTAGCTCCTAGGCTCCACCATTTAGGAAAAAAAGTGTGATAGTAATTTTCAGAACTAAAGTTGACATAAGTCACGGTGCCCTAGTTTTCTTTTAAAATTCACCTGTGTTTTTCCTTCTATTCCAGATACTCCAGAGCTGCCCTGGGATCCCTGAACCCTGTTGAACTCACACTCTGGTGATATGTAAGTGTTAGAGGTCTAACTGGTAATTCTGCCTGGCTGCTAAGCTGCCTTGATTAGCCCTATTTTTAATGGATGCTATCAATGTATGTGTTTTCTCTCTTCCAAGCTACAGTGAAAATACTTCATTATTATTATTATTATAAAAATGAGTATTACTAATACTTAAAGCAGTTGTTACCTTCTCTCCTTGCCAGTCCATTCCTCTGTGTTAATATCAGTATGTCTAAAAGGAAGCTTTGTACAGACAAGTCAGGCCTCTCATGTGATACTTCTTTGAAAATCCTGAGAACAGTATCTTAAAGGGGCCTACAAGAAAGCTGGTGAGGGACTTTTTAGGCTGTCAGGCAGTGATAGGACTGGAGGGAATGGATTAAAACTAGAAAGAGGTCGATTCAGGTTGGACATTAGGAAGAATTTCTTCACCATGAGGGTGGTGAGACACTGGAACAGGTTGCCCAGAGAGGTGGTGGAGGCCCCATCCTTGGAAGTTTATAAGACCAGGATGGATGGGGCTCTGAGCAACCTGCTCTAGTGGGAGGTGTCCCTGCAGTGGGCAGATGAGTTGGAACTGGATGATCTTGAACATCCCTTCCAACCTTGACAATTCTATAATTCTAACATTTTCTTACAAATTGGGCAGGAAAGGAAGAAGGTCTTTTTATTTACCTTCATATTTCCATCCTTTAGGACTTATCTTGCTGGGTGTTCTCAGGTTGCCATTGCAATTAGAAGTCTTAATTGGTTTTAAATGAAAGCTGAGATTCCTGCATTCCCCAGGAGCTGGAGTTTTCATTAAAACCACCACCCAGTATCATGAGACTTGCAGTTAACTTCCTGAGCTACCAGTACAAGTTGCAAAATGGTTTGTAAAGGTGGGATAAATACATTGGGAGAGGACCCTCTCAGATGGCATAAGCTGCTGCAACTGTTCATGCTTTAGCTGAGTTCAGGTTGTTTACTGAAAGGCACAGCACTACTCAAACCAGGTCTAGTCGAGTCTTTAACCAAGCTGGGTCCAGGACAGATGCAGCCAGTTTATGTATTTGCATGTTCCCAGGGTGAAGGAAAGGCCTTACAATTGCTGCATGAGGACTTTTGTTAACCCGTCTGTGTAAGGTCCTGGCTGGGAGGTGGAAGAATGGACTGTGAAAGCTTCATTTGCATCTTCTAGGACCCTCAAAAAGGTTAAGCCTACTGCAAAGCCTCTCTTTACAAGAAGCAGTAGCATTAGGAAGGCAAAACTAATAATACCTGCTGTGACTCCACGTTCCAGACTCAGCTGAGTAGAAAAGTAGTGAATCATACCAACTTTTCTCACAGTTTCTTGGTATAGTTCAGTGACCTTAGCACAACGTAGGAGCTATCATGCCAGCCAGACTGGGGCTATGGACTGATACCTAACCAACAGGAAAGACCCTAGGATATGGCCAAGGGGGAAAGAGGATTTTCTTTGTTAACTGCTCTTCAATCTCACACTGATAAGCACATCAAAGTTTAAGAAGAGCAGCCTAGCAGAAAAGTGCTGGTAGGGTGATAATGTTGATGCAGTTTTTCCTCAATGTACTACTGAAGGGTTCAGGCACAGTCAGAAGTTCATTTGAAATTGTGACAGTCAGAAATGAGGGACACTGGTGGCCTAGAAGGAAGAGCCATTAAGAACCAAAATTAATTACAAACCACAGAGTTTTTGCTCTTTCGGGCTGACTTCTTCAATACCTTAAAAAAGAGAGTACACTGTTAGAACCAAAAGGTCTTATACCCACCATAAAACTTCAAATTATTTCCCTTCAGAATTAGGAAAAAAACCTATTCCTTCCAGGTTTTGAACAAGAGAAAGCTGTGCTTCAGGGGTCCTCTCCTGTTATTCCTGGCTGAGAAGGTCCCTGCCCTTTACCCCAGCTGCAGTCCGCTGAGCTCCCATTTTCCCATGGGTGATGGTCCTTGTAGCTGCTATTTGCTATTTTCGCCCTTTTACACAGAATCACACAGTGTTGTCATGGTTGGAAAAGACCTCTAAGATCACTGGGTCCAACCATCAACAAAAACAAACCAACCAACCAAAAACAACAAGAACAACAACAAAAAAAGCCATCTAACCATCCCCCCAAAGCATGTTCTGAAGTGCCTCACCTACATGTTTTTTGCATACCTCCAGGGATGGCGACTCCACCACCTCTCTGGGCAGTCCATTCCAGCACCTGACTACTTTTTCAGTACAGAAATTCTTCCTCATATTTGATCTAAACCTCCCCTGATGCAACTTCAGGCCATTTCCTCTAGTCCTGTCGTTATTTACTAGAGAGAAGAGGCCAACACCAGCCTTGGTACAACCTCCTTTCAGGTAGTTGCAGAGAGCAATAAGGTCTCCCCTCAGCCTCCTCTTCTGCAAACTAAACAATCCCAGTTCCCTCTCTCTGTCCTCACAGGACTTGTTCTCCAGACCCTTCACCAGCTTGGTCGCCCTTCTCTGAACTCACTCCAGCAACTCTTCATCTTTCTTGTGGTGAGGGGCTCAGAACTGAACACAGTAGCGGAGAGATGTGGCCTCACCAGTGTTGAGTACAGGGGCATGATCTCTTCCCTAGTCAGTCCTGCTGTCCACACTTATTCCCTATGCAGGCCAGGATGCCGTTGGCCTTCTTGTCTACCTGGGCACACTGCTGGCTCATGTTCAGGTTGGCATAGACCAGCACACCCAGGTCCTTTCCCACCAGGTAGCTTTCCAGCCACTCCTCCCCAAGCCTGGAGCATTGCCTGGGGTTGTTGTGACTGAAATGCAGGACCTGGCACCTGGCCTTGTTAAACCTCATACAGTTGGCCTCAGCCCACTGACAGTGGCTAGATTGACCTCCTGCTGGAATTTTCCCTTTCTAATTTTTCCTCTTCATGACCTAAGGAGAGCCCTGTACTCATCCTCAGGTGCTTGCCCCTTCTTCCAAAGGAGGTAAACTCTCCTTTTTTTCCTGAGTCCCACCAAAAGCTCCCTGTTCAGCCAGGCCAGTCATCTTCCCTGTCATTTCCTCTTACAGTGCATGGGGACAGCTGCTTCTGCACTTTTAAGATTTCCTTCTTGAATATCATCCAGACATCCTGGACCCCTTTGTCTTTCAGAACTGTCTCCCAATGTACTTCTCAACCAATGTCTACCCTCTGGAAGTCCATGGTAGAGGTTTTGCTAACACCGCTTTTTACTTCACTAAGGATTGAGAACTTCATCATTTCATGGTAGCTAAGCCCAAGCTCCAACCACCATATCTCCCACCAGTCCTTCCCTGTTTGTGAACAGTGGATCTAACAAGGCACCTTCCCTGGTGGGCTTGCTTCTCATCTATGTCAGGAAGTTCTCTTCCATACACTCAAGGAACATCCTAGCCTGTCTCCTCTCTACTATGTTACATTTCCAGCAGACAGCCGGTAGGTTGAAGTCCCCCACCAGAATAATGGCTAACAATTGTGAGATCTCTGCCAGATGCTTGTAGAATGCTTTTCAGGAGTGACTTTTTTTTAAAGAGAACTATTTGGAATAACTTGTGATTTCAATCATAAACAAGCTTGGTATGATTAAGGAGCAGCAGATGCTGAGAAACAGTGATTTATCCAACAGGTCTTACCTCTAGGTCTATCAGGCTAAGAGACCAGGTTTTCCTGGGAAGAACCAACACTGGAATAGCAGCCAGGGGTTGGGTTGGTTTGTTTTGTTTGTTTGTTTTGTTTTAATTCTCTAGGTCTTTTTCTTTTCTCTTTTGTTATTTTGTTTATTTTTTGGTTTTGCTTTGTTTGTTTGTTTTCCTTTTTTTTTCTTTTTTTCCCTGCACCCAGCAGCAGTGCTACTTTTTGAACTTTAAAGCAAATGCTGTTCCTTTGCACCGTGTGGTGGGAGTCAGCAGTCAGCTCGCAGGAAGATGGTCAGAGGCTGGAAGCGCTTTCATCATAATGGGGCTCTGCGTGTGTTCGAATATCCCGGGGGGAGCCCTCTCGGGTAGGAAGAGCTTCAGAGCCTGAGGCAGTGTGCATTGCCGATAAGGAGATGAAACAATAGCTGCGACACCCAGAGCCTTTCAACAATTACTCGGTGAGGATGTTAGG
This sequence comes from Megaceryle maxima, assembly GCA_024605025.1. Taxonomy (NCBI): domain Eukaryota; kingdom Metazoa; phylum Chordata; class Aves; order Coraciiformes; family Cerylidae; genus Megaceryle; species Megaceryle maxima. Next base: position 86,185 of record JANHGN010019197.1, on the reverse strand, counting down.
CAGTCAAGTACTTCGTGTTTGCTGCAGAGGAGCGAATCCGCTCGATCCTGAGTGGTTAACTCTTTCTCTTCCTTTACCGTATAAATGCCAGAGGGAAGGGGTGGTATCCAGAGGGACCTGGACAAGCTTGAGAAGTGGTCCTGTGTGAACCTCAGCAGGTTCAACAAGGCTAAATGCAAGTTCCCGCTGGAACCCTTCTGCTGTGAGGACAGGCTGAGAGAGTTGGGATTGTTCAGCCCGGAGAATTCTCCTGGGAGACCTTATTGTGGCCTTTCAGTACTTCAAAAATGGGGACAGACTTTCAGCAGGCCTGATGCAACAGGACAAGGAGTGATCATTTTAAACTAAAAGAGGGGAGATTTAGGCTAGAGAGAAGGAAGAAATATTCTTGCAATGAAGGTGGTGAAACAAAGGAACAGGTTGCCCAGAGAGGTGGTAGAAGCCCTGTCCCTGAAAACATTCCAAGTCACGTTGGACGGGGGCTCTGAGCAACCTGCTCCAGTTGCAGATGTCCCTGCTCACTGCAGAGGGGTTTGGACTAGATTACTTTGAAAGGTTCCTCTCAACCCGAAGCATTCTGTGATAATTGAATGCACAGCTTTTAAGAGCACCCAAAGCTGTGAATGCTAAGGAAATAGCACTTGTGTTTCTTGTTACTTACAATGGTTTACATGTCCCTGCTTCCAGGCCCACTGTGAGACTGCCGAGACACTGCATTGGAGCCTGAGCCTAGGTGAGTATTCAGCGATGCACATGCTATGCTCTGGCAGAGATGGGAAACCTGAGATGTCCTTGCTTGAGATCCAGAATTCGAGCCAAGGATCCGTTCCCAAACTTCTTCAATTATTGATGCCTCATTTCCTCATTAATGCCACAAAGATTTATGTGAAGGGACTTCCATGGTGCTAATGGAATTACCTACCTAAATCTCTCTGGCCCTGATGGTGGGGAATGCTCCAGTTCTCTGCCCTCACATTAGTGCTGGGTAATTGAATTATTTGTTAGCTAGCAGAAGTAAAAATCCTTTCCTTTTAGGTTTGTTTTTTGTTGGTAGTGCCGAGGGCCTTTCAATACCTGTTACTTAGGCTCGAATTATAATTTGAAATCCAAACTGAAAACATTTTGATGAATTTTCCCGTTCCAACCCCAGTGATGGTTAGTGGTTGTGATTAGCAGTTTGAAGCAATCAGCTCTGCATTTCTTGTTAATGAATAAAATACTGTCCTGCAACATATCACCTATCTCCATTTAATTCATAAATCCCACTAAAAGAGCACCTTTGGTATAGATACGTTTCTCATTATCACTAATAGCAATTATGTGCTTGTATTGGTGAAGTCTTTAATCCACTGTTCCATGGTATGATGTGCATCACTGGTTGAAGGCAAGAAAGATGTTCACTCTACTGCATTGGAAAGGAGTTGTGCTCCTCTCAGTGCAAGCTGAGAGCAGTTCAGCAATCTCTGCCTTTAGGGTCAGGCAGACATGATGTTTCTTGGAGCTGCAGCAAAGACAGGGAGTGAAAATACCCTCCAAAAGGGGGTATTGGTCTCAAAATGTGCAGAGACCTTGTAGTCAGAGGGTGAGAGGCTATATCGGAGAGATCTGAGCTGTTTTGGGGGCATTCTTACCCAGACTAAGCAAGGTACCATAGGCAGGGGTGGGTGGTCAGGCTGAGTGCTCCTTCCCTCCCTCACCTTGTGGTAACTTGTGCAGAGGCTGCATCTAGTTAAACAAGTGTGGTAGGAGCTTTGCAACTTCTGCATGCCCCTCCTGTGACCTTCACGTCGCTTCAAATCTGGTTATGATTTTTTTGAAAATTCTTACCCATAGTCTCACTGCTGCCAGTTAATTTCCTGAAATCCCCTCGCATTTGGTATTGGTGCCAGTGCACGGATCTACGCTGATTGAGCTCAGGAAGGATAAAAGGAGTCGTGCAAGTCCTCGTGCTGAGCAGCACTGACTTCTGGTCCAACAAAAGGGACTGTGAAGGAGTAGGAATAAATCTGAACAGAGCCACTCTTAAACCAAGATGGGAGGATAGAGTTGTGTATTGTGTGAAACCACTTTTACTAATCTTGTCCAAGTGTGTCCTCAGGCAGCTGGAAGGGATTTATTCACTGTAATGGGCCTGATCCTGTGAGGCTGTCAATGTTACCGCCAAAGGTGACTGCCTGGGCTGCTCTGTGCAGTAGTGAGAGAAGCTGTGTCTACAGGAAAGAGAAATACAATCTAGGGACACTGGAAGTATGAGACTCTGGAGATTAACGATAGAAAACTATCATGTGTTTGGGGAGAGGAAAGTAAGCAGGAAACAGGAACCTAAATTAGGCTACAGCTCCCTGGGCAAAACACTCAGGTTATAAATATTCTGGCAGCGTTTAGTGTAGGGCTGGCTGTGCCGATTGCTCTTCACTGTCCTTGACGATACCGGTGTGTTATTGTGGTAGTATTCTGCCACCCGGAGTATCTCAGAGGAGCTGGAGGGGGCTGTGTGGGGGTTTGGCAGCAAAATTTCTGCATATGCCAGTGAGGGAGGAGGCAGTGTCCTTGCTTGCCACTGCAGCCTGCAGTGCTGCAGGACAGGAGCCGTGGGTTGGGCAGTGACTGTTAAATTGCTCAGTTGGTGCCAGGGATGCTGGTTTTAAAGAAGGCCTTCTCAAAGGAGCCAAGCTTTTACCTGAGATCACTGACTCATCTTGACATTTGTGATCAAGCTGGCATGAGGGCTTGGAAAGAGTCATCACCACTCTTCCCCAGCCCCAAAGCAGGCAGGCAAGGGAAAGTGAGGCATGAAGAGGAAAATCTGGGGTACTGAAAGCCCAGCGAGGTGGAAGAGATGGGAGAAAAGCAGCAAAATACTTCTTACTGTTAGGCTTAAAGCACAGCAGATTTCAGCCATCAAATTCCCACAGCAATTGCTTTTTGCAGGTGTAAAATTGTTATTGCTCTGAGGAGTCAGTGCCTGTGGTGAGCTCCACCTTTCCTTCCCTCTTTGTCATGGCTTTTTCTTTGGGAGGACTGAGGCGAAAGTGAAAGTCACCAGCTCCTGTGGTTTGTAATAAATGAGACCAGGCGCTGGTCAGTGTTTTCTAGGCTGCAATTTATGGGGTCACTAGAAATTGCTGCATTGCTGAACGCAGTCAATCCACTTAACAGCACAGCAATGCTTCTGAAGGACCCCAGCTGCCTGCTCCTTGTCTGCTGTGGTGTGCAGAAATGAAAAATGCAATCCAGCCTCTGGTTCAAATGAAAATTCTCTCTAATCTGGAATAGCTCTGCCCTGTGAGGTGCCTTAAATATGATAGCAGGGCTGCTCTGCCAAGGAGTATGCTTTCTGATTTGTAATGAAAAGAGCTTTTTTCTTGTCATAATAAAAAGTTTAGTGCAGAAAGTTAACTAAGGTCATGTTTTTAGAAGCTGAAAATGTAAGGAACTCAAGGCAATGGTGATTTTATTTTTATTCTTTTTTTCCTCTTCTTTTAAAGCCCCTGGGAATTCATTTCCCGGTGTCATTGTTGTAACCGCAGACCTACATAATTCATTTGCATTTGTGTCAGTCCCACGTATGCTTCCATGAGTATTGCGTGCAGTTCAAACTAAAAGGACAGTTAAACTAAAAGTTGTACTGAGCAAATGAGACTGCAAACCATACATACAGGCATGAATATAGCCCTTTGTAAGAGCTTCACTGTGCCATCGGCTGTTTTCCTCCTGGCTGCATTGTGTTTGTTGGATTATTTATCCTAAGAGGCCACTTTGATTTTTTTGGTTTGGTTTTTTTGTTTCCATACATGATGTATTACAAGACCAGTGCTGCTGTCCTCCCATGCTGTTAGTTTAAGTTTTGCCTCTTTCTGTAGCTGATATATCGGGCTGATATATTTGCCCTGTAGGAAGGATACATAGAGCTTGGACGTGCAGTTGCAAGCTCCAGCCCTGAAATTTAAGAGCACTTGCTCTGGGCTTAAATGTGTAGGGTAATGGTTACCAGAGATGGAACACAGCTGGTAAAGCAAGTCTGGTATTTCTCAGGTAACAGTCTCCTCTAGATGGGGAACATTTTGCAGACTCAGATTATGATGATTACTGTATCAGTGATTGTCATCTACCATGAACAGACAGGAGGAACATTGCTTTGGTTGCTTTAGAACAGTAAGCAGGAAAATGAGCTTTGAACTCAAGAATGATGTGAGCTTGTTTGCCAAGAGGTTGATGTGAAAAAATATTAACTGCATCTACCTTAAGCATTTGGGGTTTGCTTGGGGATTTTAGCTTCAGTCAGTGAACTTGATGAAGGAATGGAGTAGTGCATTCTCCCACTACCTGATCTGCATCCCATTTAATGAGTTATCTTGCATTTCCATATTTATGTTTCACTTTGTTAATGCTCTTGGACAAAACAGTGACTTCAACCAACAAGGCTGTGTAATTTCAAGAAGATTCTCTAGGCCCCTCGGCTGCTTCCTGGTTATGATGTCATCGCTGTTGTGGCTACATTCCATACTGAGCAGGTAGTTTTAATGGCATTCAGAAGTTAGACTTTGCATGTTAAACTATGTGTTTAACAATCAATAGCATCTCGGCTATTCCCATTGATTAGCCAATCAGAACTTCAAACTAGGCCATTTCTGTAAAGGAGACAGTGTTTTCTGGACGTGTCTCTTTGCAAGATGATATAGGAGTTCCTGTATGGTTATGGTTATTTTTAGGGTTCAGGTTCTTGCTGGGAGAACAATTAAGAGGCTAAAGCGTGGTTGGAGCAGGGCTGTGAGGTGATTCCCAAGGGAAGTGTGGGCTGCAAAGGGGCCTGGGCTGTGAGAAACATTCTGGATTGTGTGTTACAATTGTCTTGGCCAGGGTTGGGAAAGAAAAACCCAAAAGGATACCTCAGTTGTCTCTGACCCCTTCCTAATCACAGTTGCTTTTGGGGGTAGATGCATCCCTTTCCTGGTGCACAATTTCCATCCCCAAGGAAACCATTAGTAATTTTACTTAGAGTAATACTTTGAAATGTATCTTCTATTCATTATTATCTTAGTTTGAAGAAAACAGGCCATTCCTGATTTTGAAATCACAAACTGTAATGATTTCTCTCTTCATGAGAATTCATTAGGCTTTATTTCATCAGCTACTTAATGCATGCTGTGATCTTTCCAAATAGCATACTGCAGTTGTGCTACAAGAAAAACAGACTCCGTGGACTTGAGGAAAACTTCCCTGGACAGCAGTTTAGACCATTCCATTCTGCAAAATCAAAAATTGCATGCCAGTAGTTTAGGTAAATTGAAGCTGAAAGAAAACAAAATCACTTTGCAGACCCAGGATAAATGAAAAGCCAGTCTGAATATCAAATTGACCCTGCTCCAGGGGAGAATAATTTGGCATGATGTATTTGCCGTCTCTGAATGTGTCGCTTAAAGACAAATTAAGCGGTGTGCCTGGGGCAAAAAAAAGAACAGGAGATGAACATGAAGTCAGGAGGAAATAAGGGGTCTGATCCAGGTGTAACCCTGAGATCATTTTGTAGCTGATACACTTATAAGTGAAATCAGCCCTGTAAGCTGCAAGGTTTTTCTTGGTAGGAGTGTTTCTTTATGCAGAAATTATGCAGCTATTGACACCAATTTTAGCACGGCAGCTCAGGGACAGCATTAATGAGCACAGGACAAGGAATGAGTGCATGAGAAATAAAATCTACCCAGTAGAGTGACTGGGGAAGTGGGTAATAAGAGGCATATCCTGGTCTCAGTGAAGTTACTGGAATGCCCCAAAAGAGTGGTGGTTTGGTTTTAGTCGTTTTTTTTTTTTTCTTTCTTTTTCTTTCTTTTTTTCTTTTTAATACTGATTTTGTTAAAGTGCTTCTGTAGCCAAGCAGCCTTCCTGAAATGCTTGCAGTGGCTGGATTCAGCACTGAACCCACCAGCCTGGGAGCCAGAACAGGAGTGGTTTAATTCACAAAGTGTTGCTACCAGGTCTTGTTAGTGAAGTAAGTGTTCTCTTTTCTCCTAATTACCCTGAGCAGACTACCCCGGTGCTGTTCAACTTCAGTTCATGGTCCCTTCAAGCTAAGTGCAGCCTCATAAAAAGCCAGCCTGTTTTGTAAGATGTACAGGGTAAGAAGGCGCACACCTGCTGGGTGGGTGCAGGGGCTAAATGAGAGGGCAGGCTGACAGGAACAGTAGCAGGAGATTGCTCCTGTTAGTTACCATTTCATCTCAGGGGAGTTTTGCCACCAAATTCCATTAAAATGAGAGTTTCAGCCTTTAAAAGTACAATTCAGTGGCTTGTTTTGTTAAATAAGTTAGCAAAGATTGTATATTAGTCTCTGGCAGGGTTACATTTTGATGAAAACTGTGTTGAATTATTTATTTTGCCATTAATGTCACACAAACCACAGTAAGGAGAATTATATGGGCTACAAAAGTGAGCAGCGTTAAGTCAGATTCAAACAAATGGAACTGTTATTCTTCAATACCAGTTGTGGGCTGCAGCTGCCTAATGCATCTAGGAAAGGATGATAAGTGAATGGTGAATCAATGGAAAGGTTCACACCTGACTGACAGCCTTTAAATAATGTAACAGGTCCCTTGGCACATGGTAGGGTTATATAATACATTAGCATTTAAGACCAGTGGAAAGACATGGAGGGAATTGTTTCAGAAGTTTTGTCCTTGTAGCTGCAAAGCTCAGAGAGCTGGAGAGCAGCATACCTGGAAAATGGGATGGAAAGCTCAAACCTTGTCTGAAGAATGAGAAAACAAGGAAATCTTAATTTGCCCAGGCTAGATTTTGTTGATATTGGCCTTTAGTAAGACCAAAAGGTTTATTGTGCTAAGCAGTGTAGAGGACACAAGGGCATGGTGCTCTCTGTAATACTCAAGGCAAGGAGATGAACCCAAGGCCAGTTTGGGAGTGGGGGCTCAGCCCACTCTTGAGCCACACAAAAAAAAACCTCTGTAAGCCACACTATAAGAGTTTTCAGAACTAGTATGCTCTGCCTACCTCTTGTCAGCTGTGGATGTACAATTCAGGGCATCCTGGATGTTTACAGTTGTGTTCCTCCTTCCGTAAAACAAACTTCTATGCAAATGTAAACAGGAGATCATCAAGCAGCTGGATGAATGAAATTGGATGTTATGTCTAACAAATATGGTTGCAGGTGCAGTCACGTTCTCCATCTGGTTCTGAGAGTCTATGCACTACTGTGTATTCTCTTCAGATATGTGTACATGCTGTGTGCTCCCTTTCGGAATTATGAAAGGTCCGAACTTTGCATTTCCAACCCCAAGAAGGGATCCTAAATGGACTGTTGATTTGTAGTCGTTTGATAGGCTCAGAAGAAAAGGTGCAAGGGAAAGAATATAAATGTCTGCGAGCAGCCAGATGGACACAGTTTCTCACTGATCCCAGTGAGCAGGCTATTGAATTACATCTGCTAGGTGATGATCAAAAATGTAGGGAAATTCATTATCTGGTTTTAACCCTGGTGGTGATTGTACAGGTTTGAGTATGAAGAATTAAATCTTTTTCACTTACAGAGAAGCTGCTTTCAGAAAATGACACATGAAGATGTGGCAACCATGAAGCCTATTATTATGGCTTCATATTAAATATTAATATATATAAAAGCCTGAATATATGTGTGTGTGTAGATATATATTTTTTTAAGTATGTGGCTGTCACTCTTTTCACTAGTCTGCTTCCCTAATTTTGTTGAGAACTGTAGAATGCACAAGGCTTCACCAGCCACGACTGTCTGTCAGCATCCTCTGCTTACCCAAAAGAAGTCAAATTGAGGTGCATCAGCAGCAACCTCTGCCCTCCCTCTGGAAGTGTTTCCCCACCACATGTGGGAGAAACTGGGACTCGGCAGGAATTACATTTGATTTCTGATTCAGTGGCAGACTTTCTGTGGGACATTAGGTGTACAGCAATTTATGCAGCTACATAAGCTATTCAGTTTTCTGTTTTGTCATCTATGAAATTGGGAGAAGTAGGCTGAAAATTATGTAGTGATGAGAAATACTTTAGTGACTGTGTGGTGCAGAGGCACAACTGTGATGAGGTAATAAGGCTGAAACTTCAGTTATTACATTTTTTTTCTACTTTAATGGTTAAAGTTTATGGCAACTGTATCAGAAATAGATCTGGGGTTTTTTAATAAGCTGAAGCATCATTTATCATACAGTGAAAAACAGCAGCCAGTAGGAAGACAAAAATTAACTTTTCATGTAACTTTAGTGAGGATGTGCCTGTCAGCTCATGAAGGTCAAGAAAACATATATTTTCTCAACAATAGAAAAAGTATTAAATTAAAATTGAGTGACAAAATTCTGCTTTGAGTAATTATTTAGTATTTAGACAGCACTTTCTTTACCTGACTGATAGAAAAGCTTGTTTGCCACAGCAACCCCAGGGGTCACACGGCTTCTCAGGTACAAAACACTTTCCAGAAGATGCACACCATAACATAATGCAAACTTTGGAAATGGTTGATGCTTTAGAGCAAAAAGTATCTGACATAATAGGACAGAGAAAATAAAGTACATTACAAGCTCATGAAGATTCCTTTGTAATTGTCAGTAATGCTTTTGTTTCCCCTGTGCTTTTTGCTTTCTTTTATCTATACATGCATATATAAACAAACAGACAAAAAATCAATTAAGGATTTTCTTGAGAAATAAAAGTATACAGGTGCAGTTGTTGAAGGATATTTTAACCTAGTGTTTAACAAAAGGCATTGTTAGCAATGCCAAAAACAACTGGAGGTGAGAGTGGGTCTGTGGTTCCCTTAATGGAAACCTTGGGGTTGTGGTGATCCAGACCAAAAGGCTGCTGGATGCTTGCCTGAGCTGTCTGCAGGATTTGCAACCAGTGATTTAGTTTCCTTCTCAAGCTGACTCTGTTTGGAGGAAGGCAAGGAATCGTTTGGCTGACTTCTTCGTGGTCTTTCATGGAAATGTTGCTGCTGTTGCAAAAGTCACAATAGGTTGCTGCTTCTTGGTGTGTCAGTGCACAGGCATGGGCTGAGAGCAACCTCTGCCTTCCCCAGCAGGTGCTGAATGCATTGTCCTGGCTCAGAGTTAGCCTGGCTGTTGAATAATATACTGTAGTGATTTACACACTGAGAAAACAGATCTTCCTCTTGCACGTGTCTGACTCTTCTGGCTGGAGCCACTGTGCAGGCTTCAGCAGTGGGAAGCTCTGCCATTTCTGTGTCATTTCAGTGACAGGGGAGAACATCGAATATTTTTCCAGCCTGACAATTTATTAGCCAGCTTGTAAATGATAAAGGGGGGAGAGCTGTTCTAGAAATGAAGAAGGTGCAGGAAAGCAGGAAATCACATATCCCTTTACACAACCACTCTCAGGTCTGATCGTGCTCCCTTTGAGATCAGCGGAGGTTTCCCCATCATTTATGCAAGTACGCCTCAATATGCCCAAAATCATCTTCCCCAAGTGGAATCTTCTGCTCTGGAGTTGACACCTGTAAAGAAAAAAAAATAAAATAAAAAAATCCAAGTTGTATTAATTTATTTAATAATCGTTTTCTCTGTGTAACGATGATTCCTTGGAAGAGGTGGAAAGTGTTTGGTCTTTCCTCCCTGTCCAATAGATTATATTTTAAAGGGAAATTGTACAAAGTGAGAGATCCCCCACTTCTGTGCTCCTGCTGTAAATCTCCAGGAAAACCAAGATACTAAATGGATGTTGGCTCATGTTGGAGCTTCCTGCAGCATTTTGTAAAGCCTCCTTTCCTCAAGAGAGAGATCTTTACTGTTATTTTGCCCACTAATAACCCTCCCTCTCCTTCTCCCCACCTTTAGCAATATCTACCCTGCAGAGATGGGAGAACCCTGAAACATTTTAAGATTTTCTGTTTGTGTGAGCTGTGGAAAACTCTTCTTGTCCACTGCCCAATTTCTCCATCAATGGGGGTAGGCTTGGTTAAGGTCAGCATTGGGTCCCCTTGGCTCGGCAGGGCTTACAGCAGCCACTGCTTCCCCAGGACAGAGGAGTCCTGCTAAAGCTGGGTGGGGGTTTGAAGATGCCCCATACTTGCGTATGATGTGCTGTATATCACACCACACATCCTGGTGCTGTAGTTTTGCTTGTGTCCCTCCTCAGGGTAATGAGAAATGAAATCAAGGCATCTCCCTGAGGAAGAACTTGTAGCTAATATTAGACCTGCCTGCATAAAAGCTGCCCTTCTGTGCTCCTGAAGCAAATCCAAGGCCATGCTGCAGGACATCATCCCCTGGTGCTTTCCCCATGCCAGCAAAATGTATAGTTCCCTTAAAAGCTAAGCTGAGGCTGTGGCACCCTTTTTTAGTCCTCTGTTGTGCTGGAAGGTGCTGTGCCACTGCTCCAGGCTGCTGCCTGTGCCCAACACTGCCTGCTTTCATATGGTCCCTCCGCACGCTGCTGTGCCATTTGTTTGCTTGATGGGAAGAGCAGTAATTTGTGATAAAGGTAGAGCTTTGTAGGAGCAGCAGCAGAAATTACTCTCCCTTCTGACTAGTCCTTCAAAGAAAATCTTTCAGACATGACTTTCCAGGGGCTGAAGTCAATGCAGGCATTAAGCAACGTGGATTGGCTATTTGGATAAAATAGCCTAGTTTTGATTAGGTAAGGAATCAAAGGATAAAGGGATTTTTTTTTTTTTTTTTTTTTTTTTTTTTTTTTTAAACAATGTAAAAAGCTGGGTCAAATACCTAAAGCTGGTATCTTCCCCTTGAGGCTTTCTTTTGGTTTCTTTGTAGCACATCAATTTAAAAGAGACTTAAACTCCAGTTTCTGAAGGTTGCTGAGTGGGAGGGTGAAAAGTAAAAGAAAAAAAGGAGTTCACAGCTGCAGCCTCTTAGGAAACTGTGGTAAAAACCTGTCATCCTTGGAATCATGGCTGATAATGCTTCTGTGTGTCCTTGCGCCTGTTGGTCTTTATCTAAATTATCTGCTGGCACATCAGAAATTTAATGATGCCATTACAATAGTCTGTTTAGCATATTCCCCTCTCCTGGTACTCAGGAAGGGAACATGGACAGGAGGAAAAAAAAAAATGCTTCTTCACTGTGTTTTGCTCCTGATGAGTGTTAATCCTCTCCAGCCCGCTGAGCTGCTCAGTCTGTTGGCTGCATGGGGGTATTGCAGGCTGAGAAGCTGATGCATACACTTTCACATGCCTGTGGATTTACCTGTCCCTATTGTGTATTCTTATCACTTAAACTCTATTTGGTGTCAAAAGGAGAGAAGAGATACAAAAATGCTAATTTTAAGCTCTCTCGTGTTAAGGAGCTGTTCCTAAGCAATTGGGATAGGAATATGTGTTGCCATTTCCTCCATAGAATACCTAAAATTTCCTTCTTATAGCAAAGCACAGCTATTTGCAACAATTGCAGACAGGGCAAGATTCCTGCTGTCCCTTCCTCTTCCTCTGCACTACTGCACTGCTCACACCCTGCTTCACTGCTTTTATTCCTTATTTTTTATTTTAGCAGCTAGGCTGGGCCCAGAGACTCTGGATCAGTGACAGTGTGGGTGGATGGAGCTGCTCATGATGGAAAGGGTGATGCACTTGACCCCATGCAAGGTAAGGGACTGGTAAAGACCCCACCCTGAACCCACAGAGCTGTCCCCAGGCATCAGCTCTGATTCCAGCTTCTCTCCCGATTTGCAATAACTTTTTTTAGTCCTTCATGTCACCTTCCTGGACCTTAATTTTATTTACAGAACACGTGCTGACAGACTACCTGAAATACGTTGAAAGAAACAGCACAAATATCCTCACAGTTGTGACAACAAAAGAATAAAAAAAGAAAGAATTCCCTTAAAGGGGAGGATAAAAAAACAAAACAAAACAAAACAAAAAAAAACAAAACAAAACAAAAGGCAAGGAAAGAAGGAAGGCTTGGATATTTTGTCAGGTATACTTGGCAAGGATTTTTTCAAAGAGCTTCTTATCATACTAATGTCTTTGTCGAAAATGAAATTTTAGTCTAAATAGTACTACTTCTCTGGCTTTTCTGTAGTATTAATATTCACCTATGAAAAGAACACAGCTTCCACTTTACATGCTAATTTTGACTGCTTCTGCTCTTGTCAATTTTTTTTAATGCAATTATACCTGTCTCCCTGTAATCCTAAATTGAACATGAGGAAGCAATCTGAATGCTACTGCAAATCTGTTTGCTGATTTCCAAAATATCTTATGCAATATATGACTTGGAGAGAAGGCATACTTCCTTCAGGAAAAGACAAAGGGAAAAAGGACAAGTTTTCTTGCCTCCTGCTTCCAGAGAAAAGCTGGAACACACAAAATCTAGAGGCTCTGGTAAGAGAAGATGAACAAATTTTAAACAATCTTATTGTATCTAAATAACATAATAACTGGGCTTTGGTAACTTGTTTCATTATGTTTGGGATTTTGTTATTGTGTTGGTTTTTTTAACATCTGCAGCTGGTGGCACTGAATTGTATCTATTCTGGAATTACCCTTTTTGGTGTGGGGTCTGTTGCTACAACAGAAGAAGGATTTCAGGGTAGTGTGGGCTCTCTCCTTAGGGAAATGTTTTCTACAGCTGGAGTTAGCTCTGTTCTAACTAAACCAGGACACAGTAGTCACAGATGAGGGGGTTTATTGGAAGGAAGCTCTCAGCCAGTCCCGGGGACACCCACTCCAGTTTTGCCACCCTCTGTCCCTGGCACAGTTTCAGGGTATTCCTGTCACAGATTCAATACATCTCCGCATCTGCCAGGGAGATTGTTGGTTTGTGTATTTCCTAGCAGGGCACTGTGCGAGAAGTGCCAGGCAACCACTGCCCACATCCCAGGGTGTGATTACTCTCGCCAGGGACACAACAGCCCCGGCTGGGGAACAGCAGTCAGATGTGCATCGGTTGTGACATTGCACTTGAACCAAAGCTGTGAGCTGAGAAGCACAAATCAGCCTCTGTCACTGCTTTCCTTGGGAGAGAACTTCTCTCGCATTTAACTGCCCCACAACTTTGCAAACCTTTTCTGCGCAGGCAGGCTATTTATTGTTCTCTCACTAGCATAATGCATTTTTAACAAGCCCTTCTGCAAGGATCACACAATAGCTCTGAAGCCTTAAGCAGAGGCCATGAAATTTTTAGTTCTGTGATTTATTTATTTATTTTTCCTTTTACTGAACAGAGAGAAATGCACTACAGCTCTGAGCAATAGTGACAGGATGATCCTGGAAGATGAAGATGAATCAATGGGTAAGCAGTTCCTTTAAGATGATGTTAAATTAGTCAAGTCTGGTGCCGCTTTGAAGTTCACAGACATGACATTTTCAGTGGTTATGTTACATTTCTTTTTCGTGTTTGAGCTACTTCTTAGTCAACTAGATAGTGTCAAATCCTGATAAATCAAACCCCAACATCCTAAGGTTAAATGATAACATAATGCAACATACACAAACTGGGAGATGTTTTTTCTTTTAATTTTACTTACCTAAGATTTATTTTCTTTTAATATCTGAGAATTTAACTGTGTCTACCACTGCAGTTTAAAAAAAAAAAAAAGCTGAGGTAGATAGTTAATTAATTAAAAATAATGGGAAAAGATGAAGACAACTTGTGAATTCCAAAGCTCTATATATGCAAGAAAGCCTGTACTTCAATCTGAAGGAATTTTGCTGCAGTGTTCTACATCCTCTCCACACCTTGATGGAAAAATCAAATTATTTTGATAGTGTTTCAGATGAGCTATTTCCTTTTCAGTAGTGAAATTTCAGCTGCGTATCACAAAGCGTAATGTTTTATCATTCTGTCTCGCTTAGGAAAATCTATTCTTGCCTAAATTATTTCTGTGCCACTTTATCTTGAAGTATTTCAAAACAACAACATGAAAAGCTCATCTTGAAGTGTTTGGCTGCTGTGCTATATATTTCTGACCTCTCATTGCTACAGGATCTGAGCACCTTCCAGCAGCACATTAAACACCACAGCTAACATCTGCCATGGTTTGTTTGCTTTCACATCTTCCTCTCTGGAGAAAATGCATGTGCAGAGGCATGCCCAGTTTTGGCCAGCTTTCTCTGTAAAAGATTGGGTTGAGTTTTTTGGGGGGGTTTTGTTTGTTTATTTGTTTGGGTGTGGGTGGGGTTTTTGTTTTGGTTTGGTTTGGTTTTTTTGTTAGGAAAGATGCATTCTTCTCAATTTCAGTGAGAAAAGGCAAGATGGAAGAAACAGACATAGCACTTGAAGTGGCATGCAGAAATGTTTGTAGAGGTCCTTAGGTGGGGGGGGTTGTCATTTGGCTTTTTCAGACTCATCTGGAGGAATTGCTGACCATACTAGGAGTTTTTTTTGTAGGGGAAAGAAGCAGAGTTGTACTTTCCAGAAAGCCAAGAGCAGATATGCTTGTTGCCAGATCAAAGCAAGTGAAGGTGCATCTCATTGGAGTCCATCCCCAAGTATAGGACAGCCCCTCAGAACAAAGCAAGCATGGCTTTGCCATAGCAGCGGGTGAACAGAAGGGTTACTTTCAGAAACTGCTGCGAGAGCTTTAGGTTTGGATTCACACCCACTTGCAGGAGTTTGGGGTTGTCCAAAGGGAGATTTTTCTGGCTGAGAGGTGGCAAATGTGACACTATATTGGGACTGCTGGTCCTTGTGCGGGAAGCGGTTGATTTTGGTTTTGGTTTTTTGTTTGTTTAGGTTTTTCTGAGGGATCCTGAAACTTCACCTCTGATGTGCAGGCCACATGCCCTTCTGCTAGCTCAGATGTCAGTAGTTAGGTTTTACCTGCATTGCTAACTACTGTGATTGCTCACTGTTAATTTGTGAAATGAGATGAGATGATCTCATGATAAGGAGGTGCACTATCTATTACCAATGCTGCTTTTTCAAATGAGGCTCATTTTAAGTTGGAATTTGGCAGCACCAAATAGGCTGGATGGAGGCCCAAATAGTTTAATTGTCCCAAAAGTCAACTCGATTTGCCAGAGGAATGATTAACTGTAATAGTGAAGATGTTAAACCACTGTGGCTAGTCATCTTCACTCTTCATGAGAGGTGGCCAGCCCTCCAACCACGGGCAAATGGATGGGTGGCTGTTCTCAACTCCACCGGCAACATCAACTGCTTTCTTGTGCAGAAGTCATGGCTCAGTCCCTCAAAGGTGACAGCCAGCCACTACTTTGCTGTCCTGTAAAATGGCATCATGTACAAATTAATCTAGGCTCATTCCTAAATTCAGTGCTGCCTTACTAATTAAGATGGACACAAATTACAAGTGTCTTTTGTCCTTTTCACATTCAGACACAGCTGCCAGTGCTCACTAGTTCTGGAACAGTGCATTCAGAGTTCAGACCAGTGTTTTCTGATCAGATCTGCAAAAAAGGTACTACGTAAAACAGTTCCCCAGTTCATAAAACTGGGTGATCCCAACTTTCTAAACTCTCTGTACAATATCCAAAGGAAATATTTTCTCAGGACCATCACTTTTATCAACTTTTAAAATTTTGTTTTATTACTCAAAAAGCAAATAATGAATGGATAACTGGAGATAATGGGTAAGAAGACTGTGTCAGAGGGAGAATATAAGCACTTTTGGATAGGTAGTGAAAGAGGGAAGAGACTGCCAACAGCAGACAATGCTTAAAGACAGGGAGAAGACGTGTGACAGGAGTGAATATAAAGGCTATGCAGGCACAGGCAGAATCTGGCACTAAATTCACCATAAGATTAGCAGGAGCTGGTGCATTTACATTGCGTGTAATGCGCAGATCAAGGTTGGTGGTTGGCAGCCTCTTCTGAAGGCAGTAGGAAAGGTGCCCCTCTTGTTTTCTGTCTTCTATCTCAGGGGTCAGCTAGACGTTTCTAGGGATGCTTTATGATTTCCAGCTGAAGGGCACATGCTGAGCATTTACTTATTCCCTTGGAGTGACTCCTACTGCCTCTCCTAAATGCTTTAGCGTCTATTGCAGAGCTTCATAGACTACACTGTAAACAATAAATGGTTAAAAGCCAATGAGGAAAGAAATTGCTGGTTAACTAATTCTAATTAAAATTGCCCCTAGATGATGTGCAAACTCTGAGCCACCTGTAATGGGCACCAAATTCTCTTTCAGACTCAGCTTTAGGTGCTTTATATGTGTCCTCCTTTCCAGCCTTTTCATGGACCTGTTATTTCTGCTCCTATTTGCTACTTCAAAGTCTGATTCATTGGGTCAGGAGATATTTTGTCGCTGACTGCTGCATGGACAGACACAGGCTTCAAAAGGTAGGTTTTCTTGTTGTTGCTTATTGGGGAAAAAAAAAAAAGAAAGAAAAATAATTACTAATAGCAGAAAAAGAAGCTAAATTTGCAAACAGAAAATGGTAAGAGGAGAATCACATGTCTTTTGATCATGATTATGCTATCAGAAGCACATTGGCATAATGAAGGGATAATTACTAACTATTCTGGTTTCTGTTTTCACACATTTATGATGATTATGCATGGGAGCAGGCAGGTTGTCACTGATTTTAGGCAAAGCCCTTTAGCAGGCATGAAGGAGCTTAAACGTAGATGGGGAAATAGCTCATCGTTTGTAGCCCTCCTCTGCATTTTTAAGCAGGATTAAATTCACTGATCAGCAGCAAAAGCACAGCGTGGAGCTGCACAAGCAATGCCCAGTTGTCATAATTCTTCATGGTAGCAGAAGAGGCAAGGCTGGCAAGTATTAAAATATCAGGAGCCTCAAACCCAGCAGTTACAACATCAGAAGGTTTTGTATCCACTTAGCTGCCCTCCTGCACAGAGAATATGAAGTTTTTTGCCCAAATTTAACTTGTCTTTGTTTTGGTTCTAAGATGGTTCCATGCAGATTTGTACTTCTCCATCACAAAACCTCTAGCCCGTGATCTGTTGGCAGGATAACTTTGTCTGAAGGACAGTGCTGGGCAGGGATGTTTCCATGGGATAAAAGATTTTCAACACTTGCTCTGGTTCCAATTCAAGGCACATCCGCATGTTGCCACCAAGCAGACTTAAAGGCCAGGGACCTCAAGCCCACACATCCCTGCACTACTAGAACCTGATTTTTCAGACCTGTCATTAGCACTGGACAGCCTCTTGTCATTCAACTTGAAATACAAGTTTTCCCTTTATATGGGTTAAAGCCACTAAGGCTGACTATTTTCAGTGATTCAAACGTATATATCTCATGATCAGTCTTTATGGATTTGCTTGAGATTTTGTTGTGCTAATTAGCATTCCAGGTGGCCATGAGTTAATTAGTAAGCTATGTGTTTCAGAGTGCACCATACCAATACATATATATATCGTTACTGAAGAGAAGGTATTGGCCTGATTTTAATTTCCTTAATTTTCAGGTCATCCTGTGCTTCATGAGATATGATGATCTTCCCTCAGATGCTAAAAGGGAACCTGTTTGGGTTTGGACATCTGGTAAAGATGATAGAAAGCCAACAAGACCTCCTGGTGGTATGGTGCCACCAGTATCTTCCGGCCTTGAGGAGCAGTCCAGTGTCTCTCAAGTGTTTTATTTCTATCTGTCACCCTCGAAGGTTGCCTTAGCACGCAGATGGCCCCTGTTCACTGAAGCATGGAGGAAGGCAGCCAGAATGTGGGTGGCAGCCATCCCCAGCAGTGTGACAGATTGAGATTTTTTTGTGTCACCACTAAACAGGAAGCAAAGCATGTGCTCTTTGCTCCTACCACCAAATCTGCAAGATCCTTCATGCTGTGGTGCCTGTCTGGGCCTGAACCTATTGGCTTTTCTATTCCTCTCCTCTGTCCCCATGAGACCAAGTTGCAGGGCTGCATCCTTCCCTTGCAGAGCGGTGCTGGTGCGAGGGAAACAAGTTGGGATGAAGGAGGCAGAGAGGGTCAGCAGGGTGTGTGCGGTGACTCCTACAGAGACAGTTTGGCTTGTCACCACCCGTGGACACCCACCTTGGTGGATTCAGGATCTCCCTGTGGATGGGCAGGTCAGTACTGCATTAGTAGCATCCATCCCAGCGCTGCAGCCAGGCCTCTGAACACAGCAGTATGTTTCTGAAGAGCTACACAGGGCTTTTTGCCATTGAATTCTGTCTTGTTGACATATTTGTTGCATTAATGCCCCTCTCATCATCCAGAAACACAGCCTGGGACTATTAGCACAGTGCATAATTTCAGCAGTGCTTATGTGGCTTCAGATTTCAGTCTGTTCTTTCACCAGTGTCATAATTTACTTCAGCATAATTTTTTTTTTTTTTTTTCTGTTTTTGTAATTCGCACCTTCCCCACACACACAGACCTCAGAGATTTTCATGCATTTAAATGAAAAAGATGAACAGTTCCCTTTTCTGGTTCACATTATGCAGCATTGCCCTTCTCTGTACTTCATTCTATTTCAAAGCTGCTGTGCAAACAGATCTAACTGGGGGGGGGGGGGGGGGGGGCCAAAAAAAAAAAGAAAAAAAAAAATAAAAAACATGGGCAACATATAACGCTTCTTTATGGGT
>JANHGN010019197.1:30630-67600 GCA_024605025.1 Megaceryle maxima | reverse complement strand
GCTGACACGAGGGGTGGCAGCGCACACAAGGGGCAGAGCCTGCAGACACTCAGGGACTGGGGTCGATGGCAAAAAAAAAATCATTAAAGAAATGTGCATCCTATCAGCCTTCTGTCTTGGCTTCTTCTCTCACTGTATGTGAAGGGAGAAATCCCTTCTTGGCCTCTTCTTCCAGGTGTTTTCCCTTCTTCCCTAGCTGTCATCCAGTATGTCTGCCTGCTCAGAGGGCTCTGGTCTGCTCCAGCTGCCCTGTAAACCCCTACTCCCTTCCCTTCCTCCCCCCACGTGTGGGTTTTACTATTCCAGGACCATGGAGCTACTAAAGCATTTTTATGTTTTCTTCCTTGGTTACTCCAGAAGTAGGAATTCTCTTTTGCTGTAAAATCTATCCTGGCAAGCACACTCTACTGCCAGGATACCTCCTTTTTTTCCACCTGAGTATATCTGGATGAAGTAGGCATTGCATCTCTTTCCTCCATCTCTGGAATATATGATTGTTTTTAATATTATTTCTTACTTTTGTATCTGAGTCAGCTTTAGAGGAAGACTCAGCCATAGGTCTTCAACATGCATTGATTTTATTTTATTTTTTTATTATTATTATTGAAGTACAATTGTCACTCTAGCTTATCTTAGCTGCCTTCATCATGCCAAACAATTATACTCTGGTAAGCCTGCCTCTTTTTATGTCCCTGCCTTTCATCATTCAGCTGTGCTGAATAGTCATTTTTCTGCAAGGTAAGAAGCATGGGTTCCTGTCCACAGAAAAAAAATCATCTTTAGCAGAGACTAAAGATGGAGAAATTGCATCCAGCTCTGGGGTTCGCTGGTGGCAGGGGTATGTCAGCAGGAAGCATTGTTTCTTCTTGCTCTCAGCATGTGTGTGGCAATTCTTATTAGCTCTCCTGAGCAACAGCCATAAACCCATCTCAGACACACCTAAAAAACCTCCCCAGAGGGGGTAAAATCACAGGAAAATGCAAAAAAGCCCCAATCAGTCAGTATCCCAAGAAAGGGAAATAGGATGGGGTAGAGCTCAAAATGCAAATTGTTTCTGTAGAACTAGTGAGTATCTTGTCACTGCAGCCAAAGCTCTTTGTGAGAAGATGCAGATGTTGGTGTAGCTCTGGTGGGGAGCTTACGCTGATCACAGAAGGAAAGAGTGAGGGACACTGGAGCAGGCATGGGACAACAGGTCAACACGTTCACCTGTAATCCTCTGGTATCCCACAGAGTTCCCTGATGGCCGAAAGATTGCCTTTTCCAAAGAGGAATATGTCCTGGTAGCAAGGCCTCCTGTTTGTAAAAATAACTGCTACTTCACAGGCCCATGGAAATCACCTGCCCGGACAGCAGGAGACCAACAAATCATAGGTATGAAAGTGTATCCACCAGCTTCTGTGTAGAACTTCTACCAGTGAATTTATCTGCCCTATCTTCACACCTTCCTAGGAAAAATTCAGATTACCTTGATTTTTATCCACACATGGAAGCTGAATTGGCCTAAATCTTAATGATTGGGGGTTGAACTCGAAGATCTCCAAGGTCCCTTCCAACCCCTGACACACTGTGATACTGTGATTTGTGAGATGAGGACTGCTTCTCAGTTTCAATAAATACATTAATCTCTTTGTCAGTGATGAGTAAAAAGCTGGTTTGAATTCATGGTATGTTTTTAAAGTTTCTTTCAAAGATTTTTCTTTTTTTATCCCCTCTCATGTATCCCAGAAGAAACCAGGCTGCCAAACTCCTTCAGGAAGCTCTTCTTAGATAGACATCCATTTCTGTGTACGGTCTGTACTTGTGAAGCACAGTACAAAGCCCTTTTTCCATTTAATCCATATTAATTATCTCTCTGCAGTTCCTCTATAGTTTCCACTCAGCCTAGGTGCCAAAACACATGTGGCTGCATCTTGAACAAACCAGAGCTTTTCACTGCACACCTGGTAAGTCAACACTCCAAAAAGAAAAAGAAATAAAAAGGTTTACTGCTATAGAATTGAGGCTCTCCACACTTGAAAACTGAATGTCTTGGGACTGTGGACTGAAGTAGATATTTTTAGTGCCATCAGTATCTCCTGGAGTCGGTATCTCCCAAGACAGATGGTTGTTTCCCACAGAACACTGTCAAATGTTTGCTCAGCCAAGATCAGTTTTGTTCCAAGTCCTTTCCCACCTTCTGGTGAAATGTATTTCACTTGCCAGACAAAAAATTAAAGAAACAGCATGAAAGCATGTCACTCTAGAGGGTTCTCATTCCCATAGCGCCTTGCCATCCTTTAGCCATGGAACTGATATCTCTTTTGGTGCCCATGGAAGAATGGACAGCAGGAGACCAACAAATCATAGGTATGAAAGTGTATTTGCAGTGGAAAAGCAATGCCAAAAGAGTCAAGGGCTCAGGTCAAGAGCTGATTTCTTCTGAGACCTATGACAAGTCACTTCTCAGTCTATCGAAGGGTCTTGCTGCCACACTCTGCTGTTAGATCTCCAAAAAGCAAAGAAATGCCAAGCACCTTGAATTGATCTCTTAAGAAAATGAGGGGCAAAGTGGAAGGAGGAACAGAAGTGATGCTGAAGAGGATGTAACAGGAGGAGGCATGGAGGGCCTGGGTTGTGTCCATTGCTGACCAGCAACTGCACCATTTCTTTTAATTACAAGCCCACATCAGTTTAGAGACATGGAGCCCATTCATGGTATCTGGCAGCACACGGGACTGGGTGGATTTTCATCTTAAGTTAATTGGGGGGGAAGAATTCTTAAAGGGTGGCATGGAATATAGTTCCAGTAACACCCTTTTTGTAAAAATTGACACCGTGAAAAAAATGTTTCATTTCTTTTCCTTGCTGGCTGCTATTTTCAGCAGAGCCTGACTTGTTACAGCATGAGAGACAAAGTTGGTGCTTTCCAAAGTACAAGCTTCCTTATAATGCCTAATTGTTAAAAGTCAGAAATTACAGTTGCCAGTGCCTGTAGCAGTTTTTGAAACCTCTGGATGATTCCTTCCTATTACACTTTTGTTTGTTGTGGCTGTTTAGGCTGAAAATTGTTAATATATGGTCATTTTCTAGCTAGGATGTTGGCAATCCGGGATCAGTAGGGTATCTCTCATCTTTATCACTTAATACATAAAAAGAATTCTAATTTCGTTTTGTAATTCTAAATCCCTTTGAAAATACTGAAAAATAAAATTCTTTCTTCGGAACATGGAAAGGTAAATTGGATCATCCAGAATATTCTTTCCATGTTGCTCCATAATCTTTTCTATTATAGTTTCAGAAGCAGATGAGGCTCTTGTTGGTAGGGAAGTCAATGCTATGATCCCCCAAAATATTTTTCATCATTAATTTATTTGTGAGAGAGATTTGTTTAAACCAGCCTGACTTCTTAAGCAACCCTGTATCTTCAGACTGCTTATTTGTAAGAGGATTTTGGGCAGAAGAAACCTGCTAGTCATAGTATTGTACCTCTTGCTTGGGATTTGGGATTTGTCTGGGATTCATTAATATTTTCTTAAGTATTACAGATTCCTGATCCTTTAACTCATGTAAGAGGCATTTTCAGCCTCCTCCTGCCAAACCACCATCTTTCCCCTTTTCAAAATCCTATGTATACATAAACATATATTACATACACATATATTACATACATGTATACATACCCAAATTACTACTAAATTGTTAACCTGCAGAAATCGCTTTCTGTCACCTGGCAAAGGCATGTGCAAGCCTCTGTGTAAAGCCTTTTCATATTGGAAATCTAATTGCCTGTATGGTGGTTGGGGTTTTTTTATGGCAATTTATCAATGGAAGCAAGGTTTGCAGTGACATATTGACTCCTGGAAGAGACCAGAAGTGATAGTAATCAATCATTTGGTCTGCAAGTGGCTTTGGGACAATCAAATCCCTACTGTGTTTTAAGAGGCATATTTATACAAAGAGAAATAAAGGAAATGCAACAATTCCATATATGAAAAAAAAAAAAAAAAAAAAAAAAGAGAGAGAAAGCCACACACATACACAAACCTGAGGGGATGATGGTGTTAATTATTAAACCTTATTTTATCTCTATGTTCCTACTTAGCAGTCGGTTTCCCACCTGCTCTTTTTGGGAGCTTTCTGATCTGCTTTAAGCTGTAAGGAGAAAAGGCTCTTGCTGTCTGCTTAAGAATATTCATGTGCAAAGGTCAAGCTCCAGCTCTTACATCTTTGCTTTGGAGTTCATCTCCCAGCTGCATTAATTCACAAAACAGAGATGGATCATCATCACCATTAAGATACAAATCAAGCTGCCTATCCTGTAAAGGATTCCCCTGCCTGAAGCAAAACAGAACTGTTAATGCATTTCTTATAAACAATACAGTTAAAGATGGATGAAAGATGTGCTGTAAATGTTAAAGCAGGACTATCACTTTTTTTTTTTTCTTACTCCATAAAACATAGCACATAAATCTCCAGGTCATGTTCCTTCTGATGCAAATTAAGCCAAACCCTTTAGTTTCAAGAGTTTTGTGTATTTCCTTTACTATAGTGTTACAATTTCTGTAAGAGCTCTGAAACCCTCCTGTTAGGTTGTTCACAAATGTAGCAAGTTAAATTATGGAACTGTGCAATAGTCAAATTATAAGAACACTTCAATGTGAACAGAGCAATTACAGAGAACATTTATGAATAGTTAAAGAGAAGTTGTAGTCTCCTAAATCTGCTCCCCAACCAAGGCTGTGGCAGGTTTAACGTAGTGTGGTGCTTTACTTGCCCATCCCTTGTAAGCAACACTAGCGAAAGACTTAGGTGGGAGCTGTGTTTCAGTTGTCTCCCAGCCACGTTGCCAGCTGGGCTGTTATCCCACCTAGTGGCTGCAGTCTGCCTGCTCTCCCTTCACACAAGATGCTTTTTTTCTGTGATATTGGTGAAACAAGTCAAGGTTTGATGTTTTATTTCAGTTATCAGTGAATGTGCCTTCAAATTGCTTAGTCAGGTGGTCAAATGCATGCCCTTGCCTTAACTGCATAACACCAGGAAGTTGTGCAGTTTCACACTCAGAGGGCGATTCATATCATCTAAACGAATATATCAAATGCCTAATAATAATACCTAATATAGTCAGCTTTCTGGTGTCAGTACATCTATCATTGCATTTGTATCTGGCAGCTAAGTTGGGCACATCAAGATAATCTGAGTAAGTCTCTTCTTATCCCTGCTTGTGGGACTAGCTCAAGTTTCCCTAAGTCCCTAATAGCAGTCACATAAGTTAATTTTATCTTCTTTGCTGTCAGTGTCCACAATACACATATACACTGTCCATCCACTTGATTATCAATCCAACTCCAGTCTGATTGAAAAGTTGTCCTGGGTTTGGCTAGGATAGGGTTAATTTTCACCAGAAGCTGGGAGGAGGTCACAATCAGAATTAGACAACTGAACCAAGCAATGTGTTATTCAATACCATACGGGGCAGTCAGGGTGGCTCAGTACTGCTTCTTGTTTCGTTCAGTCTTGCTTCTTTGGTATATTGTTTCATTGAAATAATACACAAAATGAGTGATAGAAACAGGGAGGCTCTACCTGTACACGAGATGCCACTTACCCTGCTCCTGCCACAAGCTGAAGCCACATGCTGAAACAAGTTGAAAATGGGGGGGCCCTGGGTCCAGCCCTCCCCTTACATAATCCCATGCCGATGTCATGACACTTAAGTTTGTTTATCCCCTCCTAGCTGCAGCTCTCCCCACTCCTTGGGCCACCAGTTGCTTGTGGTAATTAAATCAAGAGGAACTCAGGACACGTGTATATAAAAAAAAAAAAAAAGTAATCACATTGGTAGAAAACAAAAATATTGTTCTATCATTTTTACTAAATAAATCTCAGTATTTAATTTCTTTTTGTTGAACAAATCATAAGACAAGGAATTGCTGCAGCCTATGGACATTCAGTTAAGTGAAAACATTCCTACCTGTGCTCTTTCTCCCTGTGTACTGGAAGAAAATTTTTCCTAGAAAAGTGAAAAAAAAGGTTTGACACATACTTTAGGGGTTTTTTTTCTGTGCTGTATTTTATATATATATAATTTGGCATTGAAATGCATTTACCATCAATACCATACTCAATTTAACAGTCAGCTTCTTCACACAGAAAAGCTGTAGTTCCTCTCTCCATGAGCTGCTTGCTGTGTGCAGCCTGGGAAGCTGTTTCCCTAGGCTCCCAATTAGCCTCAAGCTGTCTTTTCAAACTGGATTAGATATCCGTGATTCCCTTCATATGTCTCCCTTCTGCCTGCTGCACTTTAATTTACATTTCTACCAGTATCATTTACAAGTGGACTGCCTGTCTGGTTATACCATGGAAAGGTTTGCTGGATTGGTAAGCCTAATGCAGGGTGCAGGTACTAAAGCTTCTGGTACCCCCAACTGCTTCTTGCCTCCAGTTTTCCTACAGTGGTGGGATGTTCACACAGTCTGTGGATGAGAGGGATTTCCTGTGGTATGACGGTACCTGGTTGCAGTGGTGAGGCCAGGGCAAAGCTGGGAGTAGTGGTGGCTTCCCCACCAAGCTGCAGGTCAGTGTCAGGGCACAGACATCACTGGGAAAAAATAGAAAGGAAATAAATTCTGAAATTTCTATTACTATAGCTGTAGTAGAATTTCTACTACTGTAACTTTTGTTAAGTCTTGTGGACAGATGCTTACTATCTAGAACTTAATTCTCGACAGATTCTGATAATGAACTCCTACTTAGCTTATGATCAGGTTCTAAAAATAATTGCTCTGGAATTAATGATCTAGAGTGGCTTTCTTTGTTTAATGCCACTATCTATATACTTAGGTGCACCAGACCTATCAGATCAACTCCGAGAGGATTGTTTGCTGCCTCTCAATTATACTCTAGTCTTGAGATCATAATCTTCAGACTACAATTAAAGCATCACCTGAAACCTGCAGCAAGAGCAGCCTCCCAGTTGTTGCAGTGGCTCCCTGTGTAATAGCATACTTGGCCCTGTATTTTGAATCATGTGAACTCTTAAACGTACATGAAACGCAAAGAAACAGGCAGGAGGAATGGTAACTTTCTTCCCTTTGCCTGGTCTGGAAGGTAGAGGGAACTTTATCTTTGCACTCGGGAGTTTCCTCTCCTGTGAAGACTTCAGTAGTGTGGTTTCTGTCTAGGGTGACTGGTGAAAAATGTAGGGGGTGTGTGTGTGCGGTGCTTTTAGTGTGTTTTCCTTAAGGAAGAAGAATTTGCAGGGATCCACTTTCATGTTCAAGCCAATGCAGGGTCCAGGCACAGGAGTCAACTACCCACATAATCAAGCTGTCTGCATTTTCATTAACAGACAAGGAAAACCATTACAGTTCTGAAACACTCTGCTTTTGCACAGACCACATAGCTGGAGATAACTAGGGAGATGCCTGAAAAAAAGGAGCAATTACAGGTAATCAATAATCCTCAAATGGCAGCAATTAAAATTCTGAAAAAAAATATTAAAAAGCAAGGAAGCAAGGTAATGGCAAATCATCCATCAGCCATTCAGAGCATTTTTTCAGATCTCAACTTGAAGAAAGGAGGAGTTTTTAATTAAATCACCATCTGAGGACACCATTGATCCTTTTACGTTACACGATTTAGAGAGCAAGAAACAACTTTGAATGGCCATAATCATAAAAAATGTGTTTGTTTTCCCCCAGAATGAGCCCCTCGCTTGGCTATGTAAAAAAGATGATTCTGCTGAAACAATATGGGAGAGCTCTCTGCTTTTAAATGATCTAATTTCCATCTCCTTAGCTGAGTTAATTTAGTGTAGTAACATATGTATGTGTTTCCATACAAAGACATTTGTAGATAACGTTTTCTGTATAACTTTGTCCCCTGCCCCAGGAAGATAAAACCAGTGTATTATGGTTCACCAGAGCTTGAGGAACTTGAACAGATTGACTTAGGAAGCACTTTTCCTCAGCTCCCATCAGGACACAAATTTCATTTATTGAAGGCTCAGCCCTGAAGGCCTCCCCCATGACCCCAGTGTCTTGAAGAGGCAGCACAGGTGGGTGCATCCTTAAAAAAGTCACCTACCATTTTCAGAAAGGATGGCTGATTGGGGAAGTTACCTTTCAAGGCTGCACAAGTGTCCGCTCCCACTCACTGATGATGATGAGGGGCTTCCAAATCACCCAGCAGCTGGTCAAGGCTAGGGGGAGGTGGAGCTGGGGGATGGACTCAGGGCTGCCCAATCTGCCTTGTTAGGAGACTCAAGTGGCCTCAGGTGGTGGTCTGGGGCATCTGCAGGTATTCCCTGGTGGGTAAGTTTTTTGATGGGTTTTTTAGCATCTTTCCTTTTGCAGTAGTAGAGCTGATGGTTTATTGCATCAGAGCATTAGCTGCTGTGTCTGTGGCCTGAAATAATGGGAGTGGCTTGCTAGAAAATGTGAGTATAACCTTCTATGTGTTAAAAGCAAAGGTACTTTTCTCTGCCAGGGCTTTGTATAACAAAATATTGTGGTGATGATGTTCATATGGTGAATGTTCTTGGTGTTGGAGATTTTCTTGGTGCTGGAGTTACTCTGCAGGAGGCTGGTGCAAACTGGGGGGATGAATTTAGGTGGAGGACTGGATCTTTGACCCTTGTCCTCTCAAATCCCCTCAGAGGCAGAGGGTGGGTTAAGAGATCTTCCTTTTCTTTATGAAATATCTACAGTTGTATTGAAACTGGTGAGACTGCTCACAGGAGAGAGATTAAGTATTTGTGTAAGCATTTGCAAGGTGAGGTATTTAACCTTTCTCTGCCTGATTTCCCTGCCCAGCTGTACAGCAGAGAGGTTAACATGACCCACTTGTGTCAGAAGGGAAAGATATTTGCAGTGTCTACCTTTAGCTAACTTGGAGCATCAAAGATAGGTATCTTTTGGGACACATATACCTGTTTTTCTTGTAATCTGCACCTGCATTAGATGCCTGGGGCAGCCTGAAGGAGATGTTATGAATTGCCATGTGTGTCCCCTTTTCTCTAGTCACCTAAACTCAGCTCTCAAGCTTTGGCTAGGGAGCAGACTCTGCTGTTGGTGACAGGCAGGGATTTTACAAACCAACTATCTATATTTGCTTTCTTTGTCCAGCTGCTAAATGGCTCAAGCAGGTCCTCCTGCAGTATCTCTCGTGCTCAGGGCTTGAGCTGTGGAAATACCTCACACTGAAATCTGCACACTGGAAACTCATTTGATCAGCCCAAAAGCTTTACTTGCAATATGTGCACTGGGATGGGTCCAAACATTGTTTTGCTGTTCTTTATGTACTCTTTTAAATGAAAACCTGTGAGTAATTTCTTTTTCTGAAAGAGTAAGATGCATTTTTATCCATCTGGGAGGGCTGAGAGTGCTACTTAAGAGTAAAGTTTAATGTTTTTCTGTAGTGTGTTGTGCCACTCCAGTGGACAGCATCTGCATCAGCCCTATGACAACAGAGCAACAAAGTCTCCTGATGCAATGATGGTTATTTAATAATGGTTGATTTAAAAAGCATCATCTTGCCTCAGAATGATAGCCCTTTAATGGATACCAGGTCTTAGCTGGTGCTTAGTCTCCTGCAAGACATTTGAGCAAGGGAAAGCTCTGTAATAAGGCCAGTGAAAGGGAGGTTGGGGAGTTCTCCAGTTCATTCACCAATGTGCAGATCGTTCCCTTTAAGGAAAAACACCCTCTTTCTCCCTCAGGCATCCTGTGCTGCTGATGTACAACCTAGGAAGCATTTGTTTGTGCTTCTCGGCACCTCGCTTTGCAAGAGCACACAGCTCTTGGCATTGACAGCTTGCTTCTGTCCAGAACACTAAACTTTAATCTTGTTACATGAGCTTTTCTCCACTTTGAGTTGCGCCTGCCTAAAGCCCAATCAAATTTTGCTACTGGTTGCCTCAGGTCTCTTCCAAGGCTGCTGAGGAGTGGAGAGCAGTATCCAACTGATGTTGAGTCCCATATCATGCTTGTAGGTAAGAAAGTATCTCTCTGAAGATCATGACCAGCAGTACTTCAGAAAAAGATGGAAGATGCTTGCTTTCTTTTTTTCTTTTTTTAAATTTTCCTCCCCAAAGTTTCCGTTGGAGCCTCTCTAGTTACCAACCACTAAATGTTCCCCTGTGCTCTTTTATGTTCTCTGATTCCTGTATGTTTGTGGGAAGGAGAAACTGACTTACAAAAACAAACTGATAAAAAGAGGGACCTTTCTGTGGTAATAATGTCTTCATTATGTGTGCTAAATCAGACTATCAACTAGAGGACAATTTTCTTAGTTCACTTTTTAACCAAAAAGGTGGTGCCTGTGTCTATATCCTGAAGAATTAACAAGAGCAACTGGTCATGGTTTACTTTGAGATCCCAAAACTTGTAAACACATGTTTAACCTTAAATTTATTTAGAATCCCCAAATCTCAGGGATTTTATTCTGTTTCTTTAAGTGACTCACTTGATGATGAACCACTAATGGCAGTGAATCAGGAAGGATGTGTAAGGGCTGGCTGCAACATGTCCATGGAATTGGGCTTGTTTGAGGAGGCAAGTCTGGACTTGAAATTTGGAGGCAGTGGTTGGATGCAAGGATGGGTCCCAAACAGTGGTAAATGAAGCCAAGAAAGCTCTGTTCTACAAGTCTTATCTGGGAAATCACTGTGGCTAACATCTTTTTGGAGATCTTTAAATGCCAGCCACTTAGGCCCTGAAATAGCTAACTGGAGAAAAGCAAGATAACACCTAGGAAACACCAAGAGCAGCAAGATGCAGAGTAAGTGCATTTAATGCTTTCCAGGACTTAGTCTTGCTGATAAAAATTGAAATTGGGGTGGGGGGGAGGGCTGTGGCTTCTAATTTAGCATTGAACAGATGCGGAGCTGTTGAAAGTAAAATGCCCATTAAAAATACCATATTTCTCTAGATTCACCAACAAGATTGTTTCTCTTGCAGAATGCTTGCTTCAGAAACAAATTTAAGGAAGCAAAGCCACTGTAATAGCCAGACTATAGCAAAGGACCTCATGCTTATTTTTCTTAGTGCAGGCAAAACAGCATTTCAAGACCTCCCTCATGTCTCTGCACCCCTTCCCTTGCAGCAGGACCGAGGCAGGCTGCTGATGAGCTACACAGCTATGAATCTATACATAGCAGCTTCTCCAGTTTATCCTTCCCTCCCCTGGGGGAAAAAAGGACATTTGCCTTGAAGATCACTCAGGGTCTTCAGCTTGAATCCCCTGCAAAGGGAGAGCTGCTTTCAGCATATATAAATCTCTCCCTGCTCGTGCACTTTGGCATCTGCTGCTCCACCGTGCTGGCCCAGCTGCCCTCTGGTTTCTCCAGAGGAGCTCACAAAGACCCCAAAAAGGCATCAAAAGAATGATGACTCTTTCTGTTGTGTGGGGGTTTGGTTTTTATCATCTCTGGGTGAAGCCTGGTATACGCTCTCAAAACCCCATTAGTGATGCTCCTGGGTTTCTCCTCTTCCTTTCTGTTTTGGTGCAAATGTTAAAGCAAGTGCCAGTTATGCTTATAACAGGTTTGAAAAGGAGCAAAACTCAAAGGGACCCTTGCCAGCAATCTCTGCTTTCCCACCCAGCAGGGATGAGCTGTGTGGCAAATTGTTTGTTAAATTGAATCTCACGTTCTGTGCTCCAGCAGAAGCAAAACAAGAGGTGCCACAATTACGACTTCATTCCCTGATTACCTGCCTCAGTGTGGCAGCAATAAGCATTCACAATTTGTTGCTGCATGGTCAATTCATCTTTAGACTGAAACCGCATCTTAATTGTATCCACTTATAGTCAGATTCAATCAAAAATCACTCTGAGTCACTCCAGCTAGATTAGCTGGGGCTCCTAGAATTTGCTTTTGCTGGTTAAGGGACTCAAATGAGATCATTGTGATTTTTATTTATGTATACAATCAGCAAGGGGGGTGCACTGGCAGCCATAATAAACTCTGGGGTATCTTTAGCACTTAGTATTAATCTGGGAAGACAGGACAGCTGAGATTTATGGGTTGGTGTGTGTGTGTCTCCTTTTTATGGCTGTTCTGTGATTTAGGCAGACCTGGACTTGTAGACAGCAAAACTGACGTGGGGGGAGGATCCTTGGTTTTAATTTTGCGGTTTTTGTTGACGACAATAGTCATAAATTTCAAGGTGTTTTGTGGTAGAGCTTCAGATTTCATTTATTGGTGCAGAGAATGCAAATGTCAGAAAGTAGTGTAAGATCAAACTGTTTTTCCAAGGCAAACAGTCAGGCTTGAAAGTCTGCAAAAATTGCCTGTCGGTTGTTAAACCTCTTCCCTTCTTGTGGTAGACTGAGATTAAACCTGAATATGCAAATTCAGCAGCTGAGCACGGGATTAAACCATTTCCCTTTCTTCCAAGTCCCAGGGACTTTCCTCTCTCATGGGCAGCGCTGGCTCTTGGGGAGAAGCCACTGCACCCAGTGCACCAGGAGGTCAAAAAGCACACGCAGGGCCCAGGCTAAGGACCCCTGGGGGTGGTGTGGTGGAAGCAGGATAGGGCCAGCAGAGCCTGCAAGGATGAGGTGAGACTTGAGCAGGGGCTTCCCTAACCTAGAGAGGGACAAAATACCCTTCCTATACCTGCTTTTCCACCTAATTAAATCACACCACAGATCAATAGCAGACAATTACTCTGGTGGCTAGTTTGTGAGATTTTTCTCTATTACCACTTCAGCTCAAGGGCTACCATGGAGGGAGAAGGATGAGACAAATTTCATTTCTCTCCTGGACAAGAATTACCTGAGTATGTAAAGCCTGTTGTCAGATGTACATCTCCAAGTGCACCGGTGTGAAATGCATGGCTTTTTGGTGAGGCTTCTATAAGAGCACTTAAGCTCCCTTTGCAAACTCCAAACTGTATGTACAGCTCTAAGGCTTCAAAACTACTATGGTGGTGAAGTGAATTACTTCAAAACTGCTATAGTGAATCTTAAACAGGAATTTGACAGGATTTGCTGGAGGAGATGTATTGGTGACTAAAAACTGCTGTATGGTGCTCTGAGGCCTGGAAGAAAATGGCAAGCTGTTTGGTAGCAGGAGGCAGGCAAAACTTGCCTCCTAATCCCTGTAGAAACCTTGATGTCCTTTTGTGTCACAAGTAAGTTTTTGACACAGGCTGAAGGGTGCTTTTCTTGTTTCTCAGCATACTGAAAGCCTTTCCCTAGCTGCTGTGCTGACCTCTGGAAGCAGGAAAGAAAAATGTTTCTGTACTGCCCTGAAGGCTCAGGACAAGCTGCTTTGCTTTAACTCAGGTGTGCAAATACCAGTGTGCACTGCACAGCCTCTCCCCAGCTGGTGGTTCTTGCTTTTGCACAGCTGGGTAGTCAAAAGCACTTCCACCAAGTAAATAAAGCTGCTCTGAGATTTCCTCCTTCCTCTGTCTGCCAGCATCTCCCGAGGACAGATGATGTTCTCTGCTGTTAGAGAACAGCTCTTTTCTCTGCTGTTAACTTCACTCCTTTTTGTGTGTTTGTATTTGCGTGCGCTCCATTTTCACTGTAGGAAACTCTTTTCCTTGCTCCCACGTGTGTTGCCTCTTGCAGTTCTGCTTCCTTAGCACTGAGCAGCTGTATCCTTCCTCTCTGCTTTTTTTCTTTCTTTCCTTATACTCATGAATTACTCCATACAGCAGCCAGCTCCCCTCTCTCTCTGACCATGGCCACAGGCCTTCAACCTGTCATTCCTTGCTCCTTGCCGCCTCCAAACTTGTCTCCTGTGCCCTCCTATACCTAAATCCCATCCCTTTATCAGTGTGTTAGTGAGAACTGCCATGCACAGAGCCAGAAAAATATAATAGGCAGGTTTTCTGTTAGGTGAATGCAAATATTAATACTGGCACAGATTCTGATCTCTCCCCCAACAGCAGTGTCATTCAAGTACCCTGAGGTGGTACCAATGGCTTCTCCAGTCTTAGGATGTGAGTTAGGCTCTGACTTAACAAAGCACCTTGTTGAAGTTGATCGGAAGAGTAAATCCATCCTTTTAGTGACTGTACTTCAGGCTGAGCAGCCTGAACTGCACAATGCTGCCCTGGGAACGTCAGGAGCCAGGACTGCTGAGCTTCTGCCCTTCATACAGTGCCGTGGTGTGGTTTGTCCTTCCCTGCTCAGAGGCAGCACCCAGCAGCTGAGGGATCAAGTCCCATGAGGGACCTGCAATAGTTCTCCCATCACTGACCCTCTGCAGTGGGCTGAGCAAGATTCTAGTTGTGTGTTTGCAGCATCCACGGGTTTGCAGACTTGGGGATGAGGTTCAGCCGCCAGCGCTTTTTCAAAGCGGACTAGATGAAGGCAAGATGATAAGTGAAAGGCAAAGGAATTCAGTCACCTTATTTGCATGTTTCTGATGCCAGACACACCAATAAATGGAAGAAATGTTGGATAAAGACCAGAGAAGTTTGCAATTAACACGTTAAACAGATCTACTGACTGTAGTATCAAAAGCAGAGTAAGAAACAAAACACCTACACAATGTGACCATGGCTTTGTGTTGGTAATTTGATGTACACTAACATTAAAGGCCCATAGGAAGCTGATGTTGCCTTATAACTCCCTCTTCTTTCATGTAAACTACTTCCCACAGTCTGCCACCAAACAGATAATTTCTCTCTCTTTCTTGTCTTTTTATAACTGCATAATCTTAAGGATCTGATTTACTGTGTACTCACTGCTAAACACACTTCTCTATGTGTGCCAAGCAGTATTTTGTTGACAAAAATCACTTTGTCACCAGAATTATGTGCATGAGCCTGATGAAATGCCTTTAACTGACAGAATGCTTTTAGTCGCATGAATTTACTCAACTCAATGATATTAGGTGGATTAAACCAAGAATTTCATCAGGCTTTTTGCTCTAAGCAAAGAATTTTATTGATTCTTTCTGAAGTTGGAGAGACCCGTGCAGCCAAATGTAGCTATTCAATAAACAAGTCTGCCATAGCCTTAAAATTGCTGCAGCATGACAGAAAGACAGAGGGGGGAACTGGTATTGGGGTTTGACATACTTACTAATGCAGTTGGTGTCAGGACTGAAGTTTCTGTGAGAGACATAGCACCACATGTGACTTGGTTTTCAGATATTGTGTCCCTGTGGTCATCACCACAAGGGGTGAAGCTTTTCCCTCATATGACTTTCATAATAGAAAATGGGTGTCTAGCAAAGACAATTTTTTTTTTTTTTTTCCAGACATTGGGAGGAAGGTGTTGAGAAATGCAAAAACTCAAATAACCAAATATTGCTAATCTATTGAGTTTTTTCTACCTTTTTTTTTTTTTTTTTTTTTTTTTTTTGAGATATTTCTATTTCATGACCAACTCTCCTGATCATTTTCCTAGTGCAGACTTTGCCTCTGCTCTGTAGGTAGTAATCTTAAAGCAGGTCCATGCTCTGCTCATCTTTTCCGCAGTACCTTTAACTTTCTTTGCTTGATGGTAGGAGCAATCCAGTTCGGGGGAAGGGAGGGAAGCTCTTGTTCTTTGTACCCAGAGACTGAAAACTCTGCGTGCTTTTGCGTATGGCAATGCCCAATGATATGCTGTCATCTTTTCTGCCATCAGAAAGCCTTTGTTTCACCTCTTGGGTAATTCTGCAGCTGGAAGATGGGTGAAAATGGATCCCCTGGCACTAATCTTTGCTGGGAGCTTATGTACAACTATAATACTTAAGAATAAAGACAGGTTATTATTCCTACTGTGTCTGTGGCAGTGTTCAGGTGAGTCCCTGAAAGTGCTTTAGACAGAGGAGTAAGAGCCAAGCCCCTGTTCAGACTGTCTGTCTCACACCAGTGTAAGGCAGTTGATTTGAAACATTACTCTGTTTTTTCCCTAGGGCACCAGGTTCAGAGAAATCAAGGCACAAGGGTTATATGTCCTTTATTCCTCATGTGGCTGCAGAGGGAGGGCAAAACCACCTGTAAATTGATCTAGGCACTTATGCCCCTTGCTGAATTTTTTTTTTTTTAGCTCTCCCCAGATTCTCAGTGTGGCCCCTTCACAGGGGCATCACTTCTGTGCCTGTTTGCCCCATGTCCTTTTGTCTGGGACGTGTGCAGGAACTTTGCCCCATCTCTCTTCTTCACAGTGTCTAGGCAAGGGCTGAACTTCCATAGCCAAGGGGTGCCCAAGAAATGAATGCTGTTCTCGTTAGCTGTTGCAGCTCTGACCTCTGAGTCAGTATTTTTATAATTAAAACATGGAAAATGCCACCAGGTATGTCTGAAGTAAAAAGCCCATTAATTTTAAGTCTCCTGTTGAGTAAAGACAAACGTATATATGGTGTCAGAGCTGGTGCTGCTTTCTGTTACGGTTGGGCTTTTTCCCTTTGCCAACTGATTTATCTCTAGAATAAACAACCAATGTTGAAATTAAAGCATATTAATATAGCCAATTTGTAAATAAAAAGGAGAGATAGCCAGACAGAACAGAAACATAAATAAAGACCAAATGTTATAAATATAATGAGAGACGATGCTCCTGCTTAGAAGAATCCTATCATCTGCCTGCATGCTCATGCTCACATGGGCTGGTGGTATAGCAGAAATGCCATTGCCTAATACTGCAAATGTTGAAATAAATCCGTTATTTCAATACTCATCAATTATAAAAGACATTTAGGAGGTCCACGGCAACTACCCACTTGAAGGATTTGCCTGGAAACATTTCTCAGAAAAGCTTATTTTGTTGAATTATGCTGTGTATCTCCTGCCAGGCCCTAGATATGGGAAAAAGGGAGTCTTCCATCGTTTCCCCTGAAAAATATCTGAGTGTGTGGAGGGTACTTTGAGATTTTAATAACTCTCAATACAGAAAGGGAGAGGTTATGGTCATAGTCACATAATTTAGGGGATGTGGCTGAGTGTTGCTGCTCTCCTGTAAGGAAAGCTTATGGGTAGATATTAAGATGGAGATTATTCAGTACGATGCACTTGAGCTGCACAGGGGAGAATTAATTGACACCTAGATGCATAGGGGGTAGGGACAGTGACAACATATGATAAATGAAACACGCGGTAGTGAGAACAGATGTATGCTGAAAGGACAGCATGATAAATGTGCATCTTGATATTTTCAGTGCCTGAGAAAATGCTCCTGATCTGATACAGGTTGAGTAACTACAGTCATGTTTGAGTAGGTGGTGGCTTGATTGATTTAATTAGCTTTCATTAATGGCATTGAAGATAGCTCAGCAACAAGCAACGGAGAGTCTCACTGAAGTGGTACATGTTAATTGCTTGATGATTTGTGTTATGGGATGGCACTCTTGCATAAGTACAAATTAGAAGGTGAGTTGTTTGGAAACACTGGCGTCTATCCTTGCTGGGAGCAGGGGCTGCATCCTGCTCCTTCCCCAGGCCAGTGCAGGCTCCCTGTGCCCCACAAAGGTTTATAACCTCTAACAGCACTCTGGTCGCACCCTGCAGGGCTCCTTCCCTTCTCACTCCTTTCCCTGCTTACATGAATAGAAGGGACCTTGCAAATCAATATCCTCATTAAAGCTTATAAATTATTCTTTTGATTTACATTGACTGCGAGGAGTGAGTGAGCTGGCCCAGGGAAAATTAAAGCATCCCTTATGGCTAAAGCTACTCAATTTTTTTTAATTTTTATTTTTAACCTTTCTCATAATAGCATTTTAAAATTCAATTTGGTTCTCTCAAACCACCTGCAAAATGATAAAGTTTGGTCAAACAAGCAAATTTCCTCCCCATATTTTCTATTTTGTGCAAGAAGTAGCTAAACTTGATATTGCCTGACTTAGATGGGAGTTACCTGCCTCTGCCCTGGACTTCACCACTGTTTATAGCTTTCCATGTCTCATCTGATATTTTCCATGCCCAAAATCTGCCTCAGGCTGAGCTCTTTGGAGATGTCCTTGGTGTCTTGGGGAGCAAGATAAAGGTGAGAGAGCATAGTCTGTGTTGTAAACTGGTTGTAAGAAATATTTATTTTCCTCTTGCCTGGGTGAGGAGGGGGAAGCAGGCTGAGGATGAGAACGGACAATGGAAACATGGTCTGGCCCAGAGTGACAGCAGCCCAGAAGGGACAGCAGGACCTATACCATATTGCCTAATCCTGCTTTGTGATCAGGGCAGAGGATGGAGGTAGTGTTGTGTCCTTTCTGTGATGTAATAACCAAGCAGTAATACAATTAAAAATTATTGGCTTTGAGTGGGTTAAACCCATCCAGGCCAGTCATAATCCTAGTGTGGCATTTCTTTTGTAGCCTTTGCTTTGGTGACCTTAGGACTGTTTAAAAGGGGGGGTTATTTGTGGGTGGTATTCATATGCTGCTAACAGAAACCACAATGGGACACCTGCCCCAGAGGGGTGATTCCCATGCAAGGTGTGCATAGCCAGATGACTGCACTTTGGAGCAAGTGCTCGTGGAGATGGTGTGTTTGTCCTTTAAAGGAAGGATAGGGCTTCACACCAGTCTTGAGAGTGGTGTAAAAGAATGTGAGTTAAATCTGTCCTCTGGTCGCTGTGTTTATGTGAAAACCAACATACCAGGTCTATGCATGTGTAGAAGAGGGTACGTCACCACACCTTCATTCTTTTCTCAGGAGCCATAATGCTTTGCAGAATCCCAGGCAGATCTAATTTTACAAGGGAAAGGCTACTTTTGCCTTCAGTTCTGCCAGCCACAGACTGCAAGACCTCTGTTTGAGTGTTAGTCCTTTGATCTGCCTCGTTGCAAGCTGGAGGAGAGCAGGAAGATGTCCCTGCCTCCACTGGCACTCCTTGACTGCAGATGCACTGGAAGATGGTCCTTTCTCAAAGGACCCATTGTGGTTTAACATGAGCTGGCAACTAAACACCACACAGCTGCTCACTCACTCCTACCCTCTCCCAGTGGAATGGGGAGGAGAAATGGGTGGGGAGTGGTGTAAAACTTGTGGGTTGACAGAAGAACAGTTTAATAATGAAAATGAAATAAAATGTAACTAATAATTGTGATGAAAAGGAGTATAGAATAAAAGAGAAACAAAACCCAAGAAAAGACAAGTGATTCCCAGTGCAATTGTTCACCAGACTGATGCCCAAGAAGTGATCCACCCCTCCTGGACAACTCCCCTAGTTTATAGACTGTGCATGACATTCTGTGGTATGGGATATCCCTTTGGGTAGTCCAGGGCAGCTGTCTTGGCCATGCTCCCTCCCAGCTTCTTGTGCAACTGCTCACTGGCAGAGCATGGGAAACTGAAAAGTCCTTGACTTAGGATAAGCGCTACTTAGCAACAACTAAAACATCCGTGTGTTATCAACATTATTCTCATACTAAATCCAAAACAGCACTGCAGCTTCTACTAGGAAGAAAATTATCCCTGAAGAAACCAGGACAGGACCCAAAAATGCCTTTCTTAGATAAGGATTCAATCCCAGCTGTGAGCACATTGCATTTCTGCCCTTGCAATATTCAGGCATAGGCTGGTTGGACCCATCTTTCATGCCTGGATGAAGCCCAGAGATGCTGTATGCTGGATTCCTGTGTTGAGTGGGGTCTTTTGGAAGCAGTTTAAGATAACATTCTCTGCAACAGAGGTTTCAAGCAATGCAGCCTTTGGGCAATTGGGAACCATCTGTGGGCTGGGCTCAGTGTCCCTTGCCTGCATCTGATCTGCTTGGTGCTCTTTGCTCATGCCAGGCTCTGCCTTCTGCAGGACAGCAGGAAATTGCATGTGGCTACTCACCTTGGACTGCAGAGCAGCATCATATGTATATACTTGAGAATGATTCATGCAGAAAAATTAATTGTACAGCTGTCCTGACTGATGACAGGTGCTTAGAAATGAAAAGCAGTGTTTAGGAGCTGGCTTGGCTGTCTCCTGGCAAAGCTGTTCCCTGTGAACAGCTCCCACTGCCAGAGGACTCTAAGCAAAATGCAAACTCTGCTTCCCAAAATAACCACTTTTTTTTTTTTTTTCCCCCAACATTTTTTCCACACCTAACACTGTGCATGGGAGACGTGAGGCATGTGTATTGGAGTGCACTCTGCATTCTTGACAAGCTAGGGCTTTCTGGACTGGAGGTTGTGTCATGTTCAATACTTGTCTCTTATGTGCTTTCAACCCCGCATCTTTCTACACATATCATGGAAACTAGTTTTGCACTGTGAGAAAGTTGCTTGTGTAGTCACTTTGGACAAGTTGTTTATTAGAGCCAAGCCTGGAAACTGGGGCTATAGGGACAGAGCTGATGTGTGCTGGTGAGGGGCATTTTGGAGCCGTGCCTCTCCAGACCCAAAGGGACAATGCCTCCACCTTTGTGTGAGGTTTGGAAGAGTGGTGGCTGCCTCCGTGGGACTGAGAGAAGGTAGCTGTTTCATGGGCAGTGAGAGATGTGAAATGGCACTTGTCTTGGTGGCAGAGAGAAATCAGGTTCTGTGTTTACAGATGCACTGTGGAGTAGTCATGTCTTCTGTAAGTTATACCTTCTGATTCCACAGGTCACTGAACTTCATTTAACTGTAGCTTTGGGAATGTAATGGCATTAAGACAGAGCTGAGGAAAGAGCTTATCTCCTTGAAGAAATTCATAGGAGTTGACCTTCTGGTTTGCCCTGAAGTAAGGCAAACAAAGATGAAAGCAATAAGCTTTGCCTTTGCAAAATCCCTCTGTGTTTCCAATTTATTGAAACTTTTTTACTCCATTAGGCTGGTTTTTTGATATTAAGATTAAAGTGTCTCAAAATAAATTCCACAATAATTTCCCAGAGGTTATTTCTCTTGAGCGCATTTTTTTCAGAGGACAAACCCACATGATTGGGAAACTTCCCACTTGATCTAGATATCACCAGCTTATTTGTGTCAAGAAGGACAGTGAAGCCTCATCACTGCCTCACGGCGCGTTGATCCCTGCGGCTGCCCTTGCAGCAAGGCTCAGCAGTGTTCCTCTGCAGCCGTGAGCTCGGGTGGGATGAGTTTTGGGACAGTGAGGGCAACTGACCAGCAGGAACAATGAATCTTTCCCCTTGTACTATTTCAAAGACTAAACATTTGGATATTGTTAGGAGATGTTTTTGCATGTGTTTATCAATGTGACCTTTCTTGTGCAAAGTAACAGGAGTTCTGCACAAAATCCACACTGGAAAAGCCCCTACATCTTTATGAGTAATACAGATGAGTTTCCTGAAGTGTAGCCCTTTCTCAAACAACTCTTTTCTAAAATACAGTTTATAGATTTGATGTGGAGATTAAGTCCTGCAGATGGCTGCTTCACACACTATACCTTTTCTACAGCCAGCATGAACACTGCTTTTCCTGAAATTGTCTCCATTCCTGTTCAAATTCTATGGAGAACTCATTTTAATAACAACTTGCCTAAAGAAACAAATTTCATTCTCTAAGAACAAAAGGGACCCTGGCTTTTAAAATATACAACCTGCCTGTAAGACACACAGGCACCCTCTCTGAACAGGAAGGATATGAATCCTGTAACTCCTGACTTGGTGAAGAGGTTTGAAAAAGACCTTGGCCTATAATGCTGTACAAATACTGGTATTAAAAGTGCTCCCTTGATGTTCCCAGCTTAAAAAAACCCTAATCTATTTTCCTCTTGTGGAGGGATGTGTTGCTGATCATTTTGTCAGTTGTATCTGGGGTGTTATTAGCAGCTTTCATTAAACTAGAATTTAGGATAAGCAAGTTGCAGTGGTCCAAGCTTAAATATCAACTAGAGGTTGTCTGGGAACTTACATCATATTTTTTGGTTGGATAGGTGCCTTATGAAAGGAGTGTGTTGTAATGACAGAAATTCAGTGCACGAACTAGCATGGATGAATGGTACTTTTTTGACAGAATTAGCAAGTCCTTCAGCTGTCTGCAGATGAAACTCGTAAAAGAAGCCTCTCTGAGTAAAAACACTTAATTTTCATTGCTATGCAGAAAAATATCAGGGAACTAAAGGCATATATATATCTGCTCTCTCCTATAAATAAGAAGGTTGTATCTGCAGCATGCTCTGTCCTTCAAAAGATGCCAAGACTTTCTCTCCCTTTGGAGAGAGAAGGTAACTGGCCTCATGAATAAAGGTGATTTCTAGGATGTCACTCACCTAGTTCTGAGTCTCCACAGCCTGTTTTTTCATTGTCTTTTATGGGATAATGAAAATTTTTAAAATGGAAACTTTTCAGTAAACTAGCTCTTGGTTTGATCTGTGTGAATCTGGTTACAGTGAGGACTTAGCTCCATAGGTTTGTCTGAATTTTTTTATCACTCTTACTCAGACACCTGTATTTAGGTTTTGCTTTGTTTTTTGTTTCAGGTTCCAAAATTAGACGAGGATGATGATGTGCCTTCACTGTTTCCCATACAAATGGGCTCCTAACAGCTTTACAGATTAATGATAGCTGAACATGTAGGCATGCTCAGAGCAGCACAGGAGGAGACCAATTGAAGCGGGAAGAAAAGCTAAGAGCTGCAATTCTACAAAATAGGTTCTCCTTCTACATCAGACTTAATCTGCTTCTTTGGCCATAGCTTTTCACTTGTTACAGACACAAATCTCAGCTAACTCATGCTGCTGAGCCACCAGTTTTATTGCAGTGGCAATGCTGAT
Source organism: Megaceryle maxima (assembly GCA_024605025.1). Lineage (NCBI taxonomy): Eukaryota > Metazoa > Chordata > Aves > Coraciiformes > Cerylidae > Megaceryle > Megaceryle maxima. Next base: position 45,026 of record JANHGN010019197.1, on the reverse strand, counting down.
GGAATTGCTCAGCAGTAGGGTGCATGGCTGCCCACACATAAAAAACACTTTCCCCTTCCTCCTACTGAGCCTTGAATCACTTTAGAAGGGTCTAAAAGAAATTCTTGTGGTGCTGAGCCTTAATAGTACCAAGACTGATGTACTTGGTCAGTCTTTCCCCTGTGCAAGCAATAGCTGTTTGTGACCATGGAGGAAGGGCAGCAAGTTTTAGTCTGTCATTCCTAGTTTTAGCCTTTATCCAAGAGTTTTAGGACTAACCACAGCTTGACAGCAAAAGTCTGCTGTCTGTAGCATGTTGCATGATGCCCTTGTGTCCTCACAGCTTCAAGCAACTGAACCCACCTTGGTTCAGTGGTCTTGGTCCAGAAAATGTGTCTGCTTTAACTGTGGCTCATTAAGAGGTTTAGGGGACAAAATATTGTACCAGATTTATTATACAGCCCCTGAGAAATTGAAACTTGAGTGCTTTTCACTAAACCTTATTTCAATGCCCCTGTACACAGATCAGAGCTGCTTGGTCCTGCTTTAGTCATGCCATAGAAGTGCTCAATCAATGAGAAAAGTGGTTGGTGTCAGGGATGCTGACAGGTAAAGGCATCATGCTGTCATCTAATTTTTGACTTTGAAAGACCCTTGCTAGGAGAGCTGTCTGAGAGCACTTAGATGCTCATTGCCCACTGTCAAGAAGCCAGCTTCTGGGTTAAGGAAGTGACAAAAAGCCAATTGGAAATCACCACAGGGCTGGCCTGCAGCAGGGGAGTGGGACTGCGTTTGCTTGGTGCAGCAGTGCTTGCCTTCAGCGAGAGAGGGGGGGAAAAGGCATTTGCTCTTGCCTTCACAGCAGGCTCTTTCTGAGTGTGGCAAAGCTCATGGTTTGTCATAATTAATGTATCATTAGCTTGTCATTCCTGTGGTCATCTAAATGTTGATGCTTCTACCCTCTCTGGGCTTTCCAATTAGAGAAGCTTGGAAAATGTGAAAATGAAACTTAGAGATGAATCACAGTAGAAAATCTCCAGTCTGTGAGGAAGTTGGGTGTTTATTTGAGGTGTGTGTAGAGATGGAGCGTCAGCTATTCTCCCTAGGGAAATGTACGGCTCAAATCTGCTTGGAAGAAGGCAAATAGCAATACTTATCAGTGATCAGCGCTGAGAAATTTCTGGCCTTGGCAAGGGTAATACAGGTCCATAAGGCAGATAGTTGTTTGTAGGTCGAGTGGTAAAATGAGTGGGCAGAGGACTCCATCCGATTTGGCAGAGAGAGCAAAGCCACTCAATGCCAGGGTGTGCGGAGGAAACCCAAGCGTTTTGCACAGCTGCAAGAGCATGGCTGTGGGAATCATGGGAACACTCAGCTTTGGCTCTGCTTGTTTACAGAGGAAGCAGAAGCATGTGAATTCTGCACGCTTCGCTGCCCAGCATAATTGAAATCTATGGTAAAATACAAATTAACAGTGGTCCTTGTTCAACCTGAGGTGTTTGCTTCAATTCTGTTATCCAAGATGATTGTGAAGAGTGGGCCTGTCACTTGAATGTCCCTCTCTAATACCAAGTGGGGTGTGAGACCCCAATATCCCTGATCCTGATAAACCAAAACTTCTGATGGCATGAGGCCAGAAAAAATGTTTCTGTAAAAGGAGGATGGTTTTAATAACTTCTGTAGATCTATTCACATGACATGCAAAATTGCTCCAACAAATGGCATACAATATCTGCCTGGTTTTGCTTATAATTAGGGAGCCCTGTGCTCTTAATTGAACAGATAAGTGGGAGGCCCTGATTTGACAGTGCACTTGGGAACCCCACTATGTGCTAAGTTCCCATGAACCCACAAAGAGGATGTTCCCTTGACTACAGGGGGATATACTTAAGTGCTTTTCTGGAGAGGCGCCATCAGGAGTCAGATGTAAGGACTCGAAGAAGCAAAGCTGTTAGAGCAGTAAAGCTCCTTTAGCTAATGGTTGTACAGAATGGAATCCTAATGTCATGAATAATGATAAGAATGAGGAGCATGATGCTTGTGGCCAAAGGAACAGGGCTCTGCTTGTTTCTCAGCAGAGACATGGGCCCAGGGTGATGGCACCATTTTTATGTAATTAATTTTTTTTTTTTTAGCTAGCTGCATGTCTTAATCTTAAGGGATAAAACTGTCTTGCTCGGCTCACAGCTGGAGGATTCTGTGGGAGAGGTGAGAATTAGTCCTGTCCCAGGTTATTTACTGGAACAAGAGAGATCTGTATTCTGTTGTTCAAGCAGTTGCTTTCTTGTAATGAGGATGAGAGAGGCTGAGAGAAGCATTCCAGAAACAGGCTCTAAAGATGTCTGTCTAATTTTATTGGTCCCATTTGAAAAATTACATCCCCTCATTTCCTCCAAAAAAGAGCTGTGAGCTTCATCTCCTCCCACTCGTCATCTGCAATATAGCCAGCTTTGTACAGCAGATAATCACAATACTGGAGCAATAATATTTCATCCAGACTTGCAAGGGGCCTTCAGCTCCCCTGGAAAGCAAGGGAACTGCAGCCAGAGTTTTTCCACCTTCAGCAACATGCAAAGACATGGCTATGCAGCCCCTCTGGAGCTCAGGAAATTTCAGCCCATCTGCTGAAATAGACTTCTGAGGATATGTGTCTTCTCTTCCAGCCTGCAGGGTTAAAACAAAAAACAAAGGCATCCACAGCTAGTTGTTCTTGGGGAGCAGTAGAGAGGCAGAAAGTTTAAAAATAGACAGACACATATGTCACTAAATTAATATACCTGCTCTGCTGTGGGATAGTGACATCAGTGTTACTGCTGTCATATGCCACCACTGTGGGCATTAAGAATGAACCTATCACTCTTCGTTTACCAGGCTTTGATGATGGATTTGGTGAAATCATTGCCTGAGGTGATGGACTCTTCTCTCCTATAAATGACATGGGAAGAGGTGATCAGCATGGCCATGCTAAAGGGGCCAGCTGGGTAGGGATCCTGGTCATGGTCAGGGAGGGAAAGTCTGCAGACTGCTGCAGCAGTTTGGTACAATGTGTGGGTATTCCTCTGTGGTCTGGTATGAGGTAAGCACAGAGAAGCCCAGAGCCCCAGAAGTGTATCTTAGGGGGTTTCACAATAACTTCCTAACTCATGGGTGGACCTCACTTCTTCCAGGAAGAAAGCATGGGCTTTAAAATAGAGAGATATCAAACCTCCAGAGGATGCGTAAATAATGTGTCCTGTTAGTAGGTGGGAGAGAACCTGACAGACAGGATCCTGCAAAATTGTGAAGTGGGTAAAGATGGATGGGGAAGCTGCAGGCCATCTCTTCTCTTTCTCTGGAGGAGACTTTCCATGGGCAGACTGGTATGAGAAGTCCTATGTTTACTGTAATGGCAGTGCTTCCTAATCAAAAGCCAAAATTCAGCTACCCTGTTGTCCATGGAAACTCAGTGAGTGATTCAGTGGGGTTGGGCTGAACAACTGGATTTTGATGCATTTGGATTCCCTAGAAATTTATGTCAAATGTGCCTTTTGACATCTGAAATACTTTTAAAATCTGGTCCTAAATGTATATATCCTGCAGAAAGTGCCTGAGTTGCAATCAAAACATGGAATGCATGACAAAATTTGTTCTGTGGCAAAGTATTAATGCTACTTACCTGAAATTAACAGTGGATGCAACATCGGTTATAGTGTACAAAGAAACAGGGAAAAGTATATATTAAGAGATATTTTCTTCCGAATAAAATTGCTAAGTATCCCAATCTCCATAGAAAGTCTTTTGGGACTATGTTGTCAATAGAAGTATACAATCGGTAACCTGAAATTGTTTCAAGCAGCAGCATTTGGTCAGTGTCTGTGCGTGGTTGGGACGTGCCTGTCTGTGGAACTGTTGTACGGGTTTCTCAAAATTTAATCATCACCCACAGTGTCATGAATTTTGTCTGAGGTCAGAGCTTTGCTTCACGCCCCATGCTGGGGCAGGCAGAGAGAGGCTGGTTTAGCAATGCCCTGGGTGTTGTCTTACAGAGCTTTCTGGTAGGTGGCAGCTCCCTGCTTTGGGTGCTCCTTTACATCCTTCTTGCACCCCTACCATGGCCATGCTGGCCTCTACAGCAGCTCCCTATAAGAGCTGTTCACATTTCCAGCCTCTTTCCATCAAGCAATAGGACCCTCTTTTTTGGTGCTGTGCCAGCAAAAGCAGAGCTATTAAAACTAATTATATTTATATATATGTATTTCATAATCAGGCAGTTAATTATGGCTTAGGGAGCAGATGGCAGTCCCTGACATTTACTGTATTCATAGCTGTTTTAAAGTGAAGTGTATATATTGCAGCTAATTATGACTCAAAATATGTAGGTAACTGTGAACTTGGCCCTTGCCTCAGTGCATGTTACTTGTCTGAAGAGTGCAAGTTGTTTGGGGAGATTTGTAGGCAGGGTCCCTGTGGTAACACCTCTCTCCTCTGCTCTCCATGGTTTGGGTGACAGTCCCTCTGCTTTGTTACTAGTGCTCTTTCGTAGGGGAGCTCAGGCTATCATTTACTTTTTTTTCTTTAAAAGATTATAAAATGTTTTACTCTGCCTTCTTAAAATCCAGATGGGTGATAATGAGCCCTTCTACTGCTGGAAAAATATGGGGATAGGAACTCTTCAAAACACCTAAGAAACATTTGGTTTCTTTACAATGTCATGTGTAAAATTATTTCACTAACACCTGTGAAATGTTTTATCATCTTTTCACACACACACCCAGGCTGGAGTTTCTGTTAGGGAAAAATATTTGCAGAAATATAGAGTAGGAAAAGTTTGAAAACCAATCTGGAAAATGAGGAGGCTGAGTTTTTGGCTTGCAACACCCAGGGCACCCTCTATATGCCTTTTAGGGCCTTTTCCTCAGCAGGAGAGGGCCATCTTGAGCCTGGAGCATTTGTGGTCTTTTCAGTGTCAGACTAGGATGTCATCGGATCTAATTTAATTTGGAAGTCTGAAGGGTGCTGATTTCATAATGGCTGATAAGAATGAAATGTCAGAGGGATAGCAGCCTATCTGCCTGATTGAGAGCTATGGTAGTTTGTTTTTGGTTTTTTTTCCTTAGCAATTGATTTCTAAGGAATTTTGTTTGTGCTTGAATTATATTTTCAGAAAGGAAGAATAAAACCCAGTATTTCATCCTGAGGAATATCATAGTCTCTGGCCTTGGTCACAAAGTTTGAAAAGGCTAAAATAAATCCATAGATGTTTATGACACCAAAACCTCAGGCACAGCATAAAACTTCTTTTAAGGAAGGAAGAAGCTAGACTGGATGCCACTTTTGTTTTCTGTCTGTGAGTAAGACCTAAAATGATACGATTCAAATTTTTTAAGCTTTTTAAACAGAGTTCAAAGCTACTTGTGTATATGCTTGTAAATCCACCTATAGATGTTGCAGGTGAAATCCCTTAAGCCTTGTAGACCATGGCACTGAAAAGCTAAAAGGATATGTTTTAGAAATGGATAATTAGGCTTATACTGGTTTTTGATTATTCAGTCTATACATTCCCAGATCAATGGTATTTCTGCCTCCCATTGCTTACTATATGTATGAAATGCTTTACCTAAAAAGCTTTAGAAATTTTATAACATCTCACATAAAATTCTGAGAAAGGCGATGACTCTGTCTTTTCTTATATTGTGACTCAATAAGCAGAATATTTGGGAACATGTTGTCCTTATACATACAGTCGATTAGGTCCATGTGGATATATTATTCTTCTGATGACAGGCTGTCATACAAATAAAAAGAATATTGTTATTTTGTCCCATGTGCAGTAAATGCTGAAATCTAAACAGTGAAACAGCATGATTCAGAAGAGCGAGGTATGTTTGATTTTGTTCCCCCTGCCTCAAAGAACAGTAGTATTAAACTTAAAATGCTTCATTTCAAGGCCTGGCCCTAAAAATGCTATTTTTCATCTGGATTCTCTTGATAGAAAAATGAAAAATAATAAAGTGGTGTTTTCCCCATAGCTTGACTTTTTCTGGTGAACTCATTAGTTCTGATGGTAAAGTTATATTGAAGAAAATGTTCATTGTTTCCAGTAAAGAAGGTAAAAATGAAAGGATCCTGGGGTCATGTAAGAGCTCTTTGTAGTCTGGGAGCCTCTGATGGGGGAGTAAAATAAGAAACTGGTTTCTGAAGAAGTCCATTATGCATTGTGTCAATTAAATGATAAAAATAAATGAGTACAGGAATCACCATTTTCATAACTGAGTAAAGACTGCAAAACTGAAATAATGCTCCTTTGGCATTACTGTTGCCAGATTTTAGGAAGACAGATCTTTACAGCCCCCAGCCTGCAGGGATGCCTGCGTACGAGCATCCTCTATTAACTTGAGCTTCTTCCCTTTCCTAGTGCTTTCAGAGCTCTACCAGGTGGGTGCTGCTCTCTTTCATTTTGCCCAGCTTTGTTCCTTGTAACCTTCTCAGCAGCATAGAGAAAATCAATTGACTTATACTTGTTTTAGGAGGATTGGAGAATAATGGAAGCAGCTCTTGTGCATGTGACACTGACTGCTTCCATTCATCCCTGAGGCACGATGAATGGAGGTGTGAATTGATTTTGACTACCTCCAGAGCCAGGACTTTGGCAGGCATCTTATGAAATAAGACAAATTGTATTCTGCGTTGTAGAGAATTATATTTTTTTTGTTCTTTAAACACATCTTATGCTGAATAACACCCAGGCAGGTTATATGATTAGAGAACTCCCTGGGAATCCTGGTAGTTTCTGGTGATCTGGAAGGGCCTCAGAGAAATTGGAGTCTGATGCACGCTGTCAAATTTGCCTGCTGGGTGGTTTGGCAATGAGTCCACTGAGGTCAGCCTTCTTAATTTAACAACTGTGTTCTGTAATGTTTCTTTTGTGACTTATCTTTATTTTAATTTTTGTTGTTGTTGTTCTTAATAAATCATAATTTCATTTTCAATTTATTAAACCAGAACACTTCTGCCATCACTTACAAAAATAAAACTGCCATAAGCATTACTATCTAAACCCACAATTATGCTGCGAGCCAGTAGGCACTTCACCTGTACAGGGATGCTCTAAATTCTCCTGCAGTGATCGGTTACTTCACATCTTCCTAACTTTGTGATTGACTCTTGTGTAGGTATTGAAGATATTAGCCTAATTTGTCTGAGATTTTTGAGTGATTGCCATCAATAATTTTATACTCTAGAGTCTTTCTCTTTTGCCTCAGATTTTTGTAAACATCATATAAGTACATAAGTAAGAACTGACTGATATATTTAATGTGTATCCCATTTACAAGCATTTGTTATTCTTATTTGATCAGATTAAAAACCATTTAGGTTAAAATATCCAGTATTCCCCAAACTGTACAATATCATAAAGTGGGGAGACAAAACAAATCTAAGAATAACATTAATCAGCTACTAGCACAGCACATCAGTTTATTGGGAAGTATATGTAATTTTCTATTAAATTGTTTAATGAAACAATGACAAACAACAAAACCTTATTTTATAAGCAAAGACACATGTTTCCATAAAGAAATTGATGTGGTGCAACTTTTAAGGTCTTTTAAGTGATGCTTACAGTGTAGCAGTGCTGAGGGATTTAATAATCATGTGTCATTAAAGCTGATGAAACAATTCACCCAGAATACCTAGATTCTGTAAACATTAAGGAAAAGAAAAAAAAAAAAAAAAAGAAAAAAAAAATTCAAGGTAATAGAAAGAAAGAAAGAGGAGCTAAGCCCCCAAATTAAAGTCCTGTGAGCACATGCAGGCTTTCAGCTCCTAGAAGCACATCTCCTTGAGACTTCTTTCCCTCCAACTAAAACTTGGTTCTGTTATTTTAGCTGTAGACCTTGTAATTTGTTAATTCATACTTAGAAGTTAATTGCTATCACAGTACAAATAATATTAAAATTATTATATTATAACGAACATGTCACAAACTCCGGAAGGAAGAGCTGTGGATGACCTCATGCTAATCAAAACTGCTCTAAAATTTAGTGCTTCTGCGGCATCATTAATAATAATAAATGCAAAGCAATGTATCCTGCTCCAGCAGGTAATTACACTTGACCAGGCTGAATTGATTTGCTTTGTGTTCAGTTGAGCTGAACTGACATACAAGGTACATACAAGTAAGTTTATGGCTCCCGTCATTCATCCTGAATAAATGACCTTTTCAGAGATAGAGAATTAATTTTCTGAAATGCTTCTGATACAGAAGAAAACTACTGTATTCACATTAGCTCAGGAAATGCAGATATTTTCCCTCAGAAGGTTCAAGGAATACATAAATAATGTTTAATATATATTACATATTGAATCTTTGAAAATTTGAATTAATCTTTAAGAAAGCCTATCCTTATGATTTGTGAGATACTTTTGTTCTTTCTTATCTTTGACAACTAATTGCCCAGTACTTGAGAATGCTTCCCTAAAGGGCTCTCTGATTTGTATCAGCTCGAAAAAATGTAAAAAAGCAGACTTGTAGCTGTGATGTGTCTAAACATCCCTTTTATCACCATCGGCCTCTGGCTGGGAAGGCAACACTCCCTTTAGTGGTGATCTGTTACATTCATTTTCCACCCAAGTGCAGTCAAAGTTCATTCTTAGTTTAAAGATGGCTTTTGTAAGAGTCAATTGTTTGCCAAACATTTCAGGTAGCTTAATTGTATTCACCCAGGTAATTTCTATGCTCTTCAGTGAGTAGTTTTAAAAGTTTGCCTGTAAGGTTTCAGGGCATTAGCTGCTCTAGAGGATGTCAATCTATCCTTGCTCTGCATGCAGTGGATGCTTTGTTTGGTAACCTTCCACTAATAAAAAAATCAATATTTTAAGTCCCATCCTGTTACGGTGTTCATTTTAAACAGATGTAAATTCTTTAATCTCTTCTGGAACTAAAAACAGAGGGAGAAGTCTTAGCAATTCTCTAAATGGGCTTAGAGCTTGATGGATGTGACTTAGAGGACAACACATCTTGCCTCTTATGTTTAACACTGAAAAAATATGCACACAATATCCTGTTTGGTATTGAACTGCCACAGGCAGCAAGGACAGACTGTCACAAAGCCTAGTCCCATCTTCTCGGTTTCATAAGCAGATAGGGAAGGAGACAATCCTTTTGTACTTTCTGTAACAATGTGCTTTTTCTACTGCAACGTGGTTTGCTTTCTGCATGGAAGAAATCAATAGACAGTGAGGAAGGACAGTGGAAACTATTTGAGCAGCTTTAGAAGGCATTGATTTATGCAGCTTGTTTCATCATGGCAGTCTAAAGAGAGAGCTTAATTGTTTCTTTTTGCTCTTGGTGCCAGAGCTCTCCAGACAGCAGGTCACAGTCCTGTTGCAAGGAGTGTAGAGCTGAGTTATTGCCCTGCTGTTTTCTGCCTTCCTCCTCCTCACGTCACTGTTATGGTCCATGTGATGTGAGGAAACTCTATAGACTGATGGAGTAATATTCTGGCACTCCAAGGACTCCCATCATTATGAAAAAATCAAAGGGGGAAAAAAAAAAAAAAAAAAAAGTGATGCTAGAATGCATTTTGTTTCTTTGGAGAAAGGAAGGAGGTAGACCAGGGTGTGGGGCACAAAGCTTGGAAAGTGTGAGCTACATACACCCCTTCTGCTTTACAGCATAGCTGTTCTAGGAGACTATTGCTCTTTTGCCAAAATCCATCCTGTCCTGACCCGACTGTATGAATTGAGGTACCTGGTACAAGCCTCTCTCTCCTATCTCTAAGTCCACAGGAGGTGTTAAAAGGTATCAAAGGACAGTGCTGTCATCCATCACCTACTTGTTCCTATTCCTGAACTAGAACAAGTTTTCTCCAGACACTGGCAGGGAGTATCAATGATTTAAATAGGTTTTGGTGATGAACCATGCTCCCATTGAGGCATGATGCTCAGATCTTGTCTGTTAGCTCACAGCATGTCCCTTGGGAAGCCTGAGGCAGCCTTTGTGTTTACTGTGGTGTATCTTTCATGAAATGTTTTGAGCAGAAGAATGTGACCCTACCCTGAACATGGTTTGAATTATGAGATATGTTCCCTCCTCTGCCAATGTTTGCTTGCAAAGGGGAGATGACAGTATTTCTCTTTCTCCTTTCTTCAAATGGTTTGGGCATTTTTGAGCATGATTTTGAAAATCCTAATGGTATGGTTCATGAAAATATAATTTATGTGTAGTTGAGAACACAATGTTAATGCATTATTGAGAACAATGTAATATATTAACTACTCCATAAGTGTCCAAGCTTATGTCTTCCTTCAGATAGCTCTTGATACCATAAACTATATAATTAATAACCTATCGTCATATATTGCATCAACCATCTATTTTAAGATTATCTGAAATTTTCTCAAGAGAGCAATTCAAATAATGTTGCAAAGAAATCCCCTTCCCAGACTTTTCAATTGATATTTAATATGAAATAACCTTCGCTACTTGACTGAACCCTTCTAGGAAGGGAGGCCAGGAAAAGTGGTTCAGACAAAAGCCTTTGTATGAGTCCCATGTTACTCAGAAGTGCCATCACATCATAGCTGTACATGCTCACCATTATAACATTGAAGACAAGGCCCTGGGACAGTTCTTTCCATCAGCATTAGGCTTCCAAATTGTGAGCATGAACTAGATGATAACTGGGAGGAAACTAATTTAGTAGCGATTGCTATGAAGCCAGTAGTCCCTGCCTCAATGCCCATTTAACTTAGCACAGTAGGGAGCCTGAAAATAGAGACAGTAAAATTCTCCTTTCATAATGGATGAATCAATTTAGCCAGCCTGGTTAATTCAAATGCAAATTATGTGTTGAAAGTGTCCATTATTTATTGCTTCATCTAAGACAGTTTCTCTGTTTCCCTACTTAATTTCTGAAGTTCAGCAGAGAAGTGCTGAGCTACCAAACGCTCTCTTAGACACCAGCCAATTTTAGCACACTTTCAAATGACGTTTGATTTTTATTCTCCATTTTAAACCTAATTTTAGGATTGTTTATTTGCTTTGACTTGTTTGTGGTTTCCAGCTGTGGAGCGTTTCCACTGCCAAGTGGTTAATTTTCAAGTGAGCGGTTGGATACCAGCAGGAGGAACACCTCATCCCAGCTGGATGACCAGTGCCAGTTGCTTGCTGTATTTTCCTTCAGGTTAGGTTGGAAAGTGACTGTGTCTCCTGCTCTGTGTGCTGTTTCCATATGTACTTGCATATCTGTGTCCACACACATGTACAGGAATCCTCTTGGATTTTTTTTTTTTTTCCTCTGGGCGACAATATGTGGTGTTCCTCCCCCATCAATTAATTTCATGACATGTGAAACATTTGTGGCTGTGTTTTGAGTAAGGAGAACCACCACCTGATACACCCTAGCTTCACAGAGGGATGAGATCCTTTCCTGGAGGTACAGCAACTCACTGGAGGTCCAGCAGTGCTAGAACAACCCTTTGCCTCTCATTCCCCTAGGCATTGCCCATACAAGACTATCCAGGAGGTTGTCTTACTGTCATTTTCTCTCTTTATTGCTTTGGGAATATTGCACCCTAATAATGGAGTGGAGGGCAGTTTCACCACTGTCCCCTCCAGAGAACAGGTTTCCATTTGTGTCATAGCAAGTTGGAATCCTTTGAACCATCAGCCACTTGCCTGGGGTAGTCCTTTGCAGACCTCTAACAAAAAATGCTGGAGGACTCTCACCAAAAATAGATGGCAGCCAAGTAAGAAATCGGGCTGCAATTTTATAGTGTAGGTGATGATTCAAGTGTTTTGTATTTAACAGCAAGGAAAGCCCACTTGTATTTATGCTACAGTCACTTTTTTTTTTTTTTTCCTTTCCATGTGGAAGGGGAAAAATGCTGTTATTTTCATCTGGTCAGACACCCTTGCAAGGACTGCCAAATTGTTTCTTTTCATGTGAAGGTTTTTTTCCACTAGGCATGGCTCTCCATTTACCATTTTCCTTCAACATTCTCCAAAATTTCTGCTTAAAACAGATGAGGGAAGCTCTATGATCCCTTCTTTCACACAGGTAACAAATTATTCTTCATTTAAGATTCTGGATAAGACTCACAATCTCACTGGCTTTCCTGGCTGGAGATGCCAAAAACCTCAGCACCAACCTGGAGCTATGCTCTGTGAGTCCTCTACAAAGTGATCTGGAGAAGAGCACCTGAAAACACCATTTCTTTTTCTCCTCTTAAGTTCCTTTCAGTGGGGACAGCCTTTCTTTTCAAACAGCATCTTTTTTACCCTGGGCACATCATCCAGATTAGACAATGAGGGGTCAGAAGCTATGCATGTTACATTGCTTTGCTTCATGTCCTCTCTAGCTCTGGTCTTAGGGCTGTTTCCTTAGCACCACCCTCGTTAGCTGCTATTTCTCTTCTGCTAGCAAGCATTAGGAAAGCAGTAAGTCTTAAACACAAGGCTGGGAAAGCAGGGTATGAAATGAAGGAAGACTGAGAACTTTGCTTTGTGCTCTTCAGATACTCTTGACATTTCAAAATGTCTTGGATATTGTGGTGTCTTGCAATTTAATTGCAAAAGCACCTTTGGTGGTAACAGGAATTTATTGTATTACCTAGTTTCATTTTCTAGCCATTTCTTAAACTGGTTGATAATTGTATTCATACAAGGCATATAAAGAAAAATTATCCCAAATGTTCAGTCTTTTTTAATCTATTCCAAACTAGCTTGTTTATAAAATATTTAAAAATACTTCAGTTTTCTTAAAATAGAAAGGTTAAAGTTTTCTTCTTTAGGTTTTAGACTGTAACAGCAGATTTGCAGAAACACCGTGGGACCTTAAAAAATAACTATATATCAATTTAGCTCAGCACCTTCTTTGCAGAAATGTATCATCCATTGCTTGCAGATTTAGCTCAGCTGGTGAGGCACAACGCAGAGAGAAGCATACAGAAAGAAAAGCTGCCATCATTCAACCATCTGAAAGCTCATCTGTGCACGGAGATACTTTGCAAGAGGTAATCCCTGAACCATTTTCTAGGCAGTTATCACTTAGTTCAGGACAGAGCAAAGAAGCAACTGCTCCATTTCAATTCAATCCACATTCAAAGGCACTCGTATTCCAAAATAACTATCTTAATTTAGGTGGAATAGCTGCTGTGATTTAAATGTATATGCTACCTCAAACTGAATTAATTTTCAAGTGTAGACAAGCTTTAAGCACTTGGAGGCTGACTTTTAATTAGTACAGCTGACAGCACCACCACAGAGCTGGTTTATCTTAATGACAGAAGATGAACTTCATTAAGTTTTCCAAGCAGCATAAGAAAATGCAAATAAGACAGAGCCTTTTAAAGGGTTTGTGACTACTCCTGTCATTTTTATTACTGATACAATTTTCAGTCATAATCCCATCAGCTTCCCCTTGTTATTGTCCGTGTCAGCTGTGTTCCCAACTTGGCACCATATCCAAATATTTGAGTGGTACAGCAGTGCTTCTCCGTGAGGATGGCAGAAGGTGACACTACTGTTGGGAACAAGTGTACAGCTATGGCCCTGAGCAATCCCACAGGGTTTTGTGCCATGACTGTACAAGATGGTGCAAGCAGAGGAGAATCTTGCTTTCCTCCTGCTTTCTGAGATGTGGACCATGCTGTACAGCCATCCACCAAGAAGCAGAGCAGCTACAGCGGGAATGGCTCCAACCTTCAGAAAGCATGTGTAAGAAAACTTATCTGAGTGCTAAGTATGTTACCTTGGAGGATGTGTGTTATGTTAATGTATCGTCTTCTCTCAGGTAGGAAAATGAGCAAAATAAGCTTGTCTTTGCCCGCAAGTGGCAATGCAATCTCGGATGTCTGTGTTCTGTGTTAGTGAGCAACTGGGAGCTGGTTTATTCAGCAGCCTGAAAAACTGAGTGCCTGCAGTGATCCAGGGAAGTATAAGGTTGCAGAGCACTCACAGCTGCAACAAAAGCAGGGTATGACCCCAGCCTGGAGATTAAAAGCTGCTGGCAATTTTCTGCATCATTTGGATCTGGGTAGTGCTTTATTTCTCCTCTGCTTGTAGGCAACAGTTGTTGGGTAGAAAAAGCCATCAAGAAAAATGGCACCAAATATTTTTTTAATTTAGTTAAAAGCCATGGATTCTTACTGACATTTCCCCACCATCCCAGTATTCCCCTTCACTTTCAGGACTGCTGTAAAAGCCAGTGTCAAACTTCTGGAGCTGGTCTAGCTCCAGGAAATAGCCAGGCCAGAAGAAAAGTCTATTTTGGGGGTGAGGAGGAGAGACATGTACATGAAATAAAGTCAGTTTGATATTTAAAAAAAAAAAAAAAAAAAAAAAAAAAAAAACCCCCACAGGAATAACGCGTTTCTTTTCACCAAGCTCTTTTTTTTCCCCCATGTCCGCCCCCCGACCAGTCTCCATACTCCCC
>JANHGN010019197.1:10028-28025 GCA_024605025.1 Megaceryle maxima | reverse complement strand
GTTTATTTTGAAATTGAAAGCTCTCTCCAAGTTAAAAACTTGGGGTATTTTTTTTTTTTTTTTTTTTTTTTTTTTTTTTTTTTTTTTTTTTTTTTTTTCCTCTAGAAACAAAACTTTGCACTTAATCTCATCAGGTTTGTTAGAGTGGTGTAAATGTGTATTACAGTCAAACCAGTTTACCTTGTGTTTAGTTTATTGGATTATGTTAAACATTCAGATTGTAGAAATCCTAAAAAAAATTAGAATTTATTTCACTGTGGAAGATTATTGCATTTGAAAATGAATCCACACTAAAACATGACAAACATTAAACAATCCAGAACCAAAGTTCAAAAAATCTTCAGATGGGAATGCACGTATGCTACCTTTCAGGACTTTAACCTGAAGTGATTTAATGTTTCTCCAAATAAGAAATAATTTCTGCTTGCAGAATCCCACTGTAATACTTTATCCTGGATTATGTAACTGAATTATTGCAGTGACCTGTAGGAAGTGTAGTTCCTCTCTGCAGGCTGAGGTGTTTTGCCAGACGGTTGCATGTTAGTATCATTGTAGTATTAATATTTTGACTCCGTCTCACAAACCAAATATTGCAATACCAGTTTACTTAACCTAAGGCAAAATATTTTGATCTCACCTCCTAAATGAAACCCAGACGTTTTTGAAAAAGCACAGCTTTTCATTTCAAGAACATCTTTACTAAGGTAAATGTATTTTAGTGGAACACTCCTAAGCCGTTTCAACTTCCAACCACGATTTCAAAAAGCACAATATTTTACATCCTTGCTTGCTAGATAAGACAGAGACTTTCTGCATATTTTTCTAAGCAAACAAACCATTAGTTAGAGCTGTAATGCAGAAAGCAAACCTTTCAACCAAGTTAGAAAACGTTTGAGGAAATGTTTTGCCAGGTAAATACATTATTGATTACTTTAGAATAAAATGGGACAATAGCATAACTAGGCAAATAACTTGGGTCAATATTTAAGAACAGTTTTATGAGTTCTGTAGAAATGTACAGGAAAAAGTCAATGGCAGCAAGATTGTGATGGCAAATATGCTTAACATGTGGTGTTTCTGATGCTGTTGTGACCCTTTCCCTTATCTTCTCAGCATACTGCACAATAAAGTAAGATATGCTGCTGGCATGGGCCCTGGATACCCACGGGCTTGACAGGCTACCTGAAGAAACACTGAACTTACATGAGAATGACAGACTTAGGGGCCAAATTCCTTACTGCTTAAGGTTTTAAGACTTAGAACAGCAAAAACATTGGGCCATTAGAATCAAATTTGTAAACTTAGTACTCCAGCTTAACATTTCAGGCATCCCACGTGCTAGCAACACGGTGACTTGAGACAGGGATTTGCCCTACTCTGACAAGGGATCCATTTGCTAATGGCTGATAATGATCCAAGTGGAGCATTTGGATGCCCTCAGCCCACCAGGGTACACAGCCCATTCAGAAATCTGGTATAGATTTCTGGAAGGCTATGGATTCAGATAAACATAACAGGCATAATTTTCAGCTAGCATAAACTTCTGTAACCCTATTTAAATATGAGGTAATGATTATTTATTTTCACTTTGTGTTAAAAATTAAACTGGAAAACTGGGTTAGTAATTTTGAAAAGGTCTTTTTTTTTCCCCTTCAGCTCCCATTCATTCCTGGCTGAGCAAATGTTTTCCTTGATTAAAGGACTGCAAACAGTGTCAGAATAAAATGCGCATTTTGCATAATTGCTTTACCTATGAGGCTGAGATGACTCTTGTGTCAGAGTTCTGTTATTTTTCATGGTTCAAAGACACCCACCCCCCACCCCACCCCAAATTACTTGAAAGGGGCATCTTGCAGAAATCCTGTTAGCAGAAAGCAATGTAATAAACAAGCCTGTTTGGGAAACCATGAAGTGCTGTCATCCATAAGAATAATCCTGAACAAACTGCCTGACAGCCTGAAGCCCAGACTGTTCTCTGTGGACTTGTGGGTAATTGTCATGGTGAAGAACATGCATATATTAAATTAAAGGTATGGTTTTTTAAATTACTTTTTTTTTTGTTTATTATTCTGTTAAATGCATTAAATCCTATCCTTGCTTCACTTACTGTCAGCATACGGCTTCAGGCATCCCTGTAATGTAATAAGCAATGGAGTTATACACACAGCCGTTGTTCTGCAGCATGTGACAGCACAGCTTTGCATTAATATCAGGCTATTATTAATAACACTAATATATTCACTTGTAGAGACAGTGCGTCTTACAAGAGGGTTATTATCTTTGAATCGGGTGGTCTGGCTGCTTTCTACACTTCACTAACGCCACTTTTGGAAACAGCTGGCCCTGGGTCCATCACCTTTAAAAACAAACATTGTGTGACTGTATTAAGTTCAGCCCTTGTTTTTCTCTGCTTGGGTTCTGAACCATGGCTGCTACCGCAAGTCAGATTAATAACCAAGGGATTAACAGCAAATAAATACCTTGTGCACATATGCTGCAGATGATATGGCTGATCTTTAAGAGATGGCAAAATAAACTCGTTTATTCTTCAAAAGTGGCAAATGGCCTCACAGACCAGCAAAACTCTCCTATTCATAGAATCATGCTGTAATTAGTAAGCATGTTAAATTATCTGCAATATAAGGCCATATTGCAGGATCCTGGTGGCTTATGTAAACCACAGATCACTGCCCCAGTATAAGCTCGTGGTAGAAAGAGACCATAAAAGTCACCCAAACTGAGGGGAGCAAGGGAGAAAGCTGTGCTTTTAATAGAGTAGTGCATATCACAAGCCAACTGTCTGAGAATAAACAGTTTACAATATTAAATCAATGGTTATTTTGAGGTGATATTTTAATTTATATCATGCAGTCACTATGAGACAGAGTATTAATGCCCAGAATATTTATACAGCAATGTTTTACACAAATTACACTGACAAGAAGGAAAGTTTTAAAAAACAACAGACTAATCTAACCTAAGACAACGCACCATCTCAAGTTTTTTTAGGACCTTTTGAAAAATCCCTGGTAAGGGGTTTGATTTTGTTTTGTTCTAAGCACAGGCAGGAGCAGGGACCTAGTGGGGTGTGTAGGAGGTGTCTCCTGAGTGAATCTCAGAGGTGGCCATGGTGGCCTGGTTCTGGTGTCTGGGTGCCCTGCACTGCTGAGGGATGTAGCTTCTTCTCACCTTGTGTGACCTAGGGACAGCCCCAGGCCTTCCACCCTTCTAGCTGATCCCCCTGTCTCTGGATTTGGTTCCCAGCCAGTACACACTTGTGTTCCTCTACGGTTTCTAGTGTCCACCAGGATGGATACTGATATAGGAAACCAGACAGAGAGAGTAGTATTTGGAGTAGCACACTGGGGAATGAGACACAATCAGTGAGCCTGGTGCTTCTGTGGGATTGTGGTTTAGAGACAGGACATCTAGTTCCTACAAATGATTTGCTAAATGTTTCTTGTAAACCCCCTATCTAAAATAGATCTGTCAAAGTTCCTTGGGATTTATAGCAGCCTAATAACCACAATAAATGACTGTATTAGCACAGAGAGAACATGCATGGGTTGATTAATAGATTTTTTTTTTCAAAGTCATAGATAAAAATGAACAGCAGAGAAAAGGAAAACCTTCATATAAACTCTGTGGGAGCTCCTGTATTAATTGGCATGTAATCAGGTACATCTGCTAATAATCATGAAGCTCTTTAAACCAACACAGAGCACTGCCAATAAGGCCTTAAAAGCTAGAGATTAGAGAATATGCAAATATTCTTTGAAATTCAGGTTGCGGGATAAAAGTCGTGTCTCATAAGCTTACAGATCTCTGATCTTCGGTTCTGCTTATGTCAAGATGTGGCAATGGAGGGGGTTCCTTCATGTGGTAAACCAGCTTTTCCACTACTTGAGGGTCATTGAATAATAACCATCAGAAGATACTTTTTTTTTTTTTTTTACCAGTGTTCTGTATCTTGGTAATACCAGTCTTCAGAGCACCCAGTCGTCTCAATGCGATACTCTGCAGATTTTTTGAGGGATCTTTTTTTACTGGATACTGTTGTCATCAGGAGAAACTACCTACCTCAACTTGCCAGAGCAACCGCTGGGTCACGAAACCAGGCATGTTCAGATAAGAACACAAACTTGAGAAAGAAAATGATTGTATAGCAATAAAAAATTGAGCTAATGATTACAACCTTGGAAGCAGCTACAAATGCAGCAAAAAAATCCCTAAACATTTAAGAAACCTACTGTGACTCTTAACAACAATCTCTTGTTCTAGCTGTCCCTTAGGGGTTTTCCTTTCAGCTCTCAAAGTCAAGGGGTCGATTCAGTAGGATTGCCCCTCTACAGGGCTGGCTTTCCAAGGAGGCTATCATCCTGGGGTTTCCATCAACTGATACTCAAGGGTTTTCTTGTTGCTATTTCATACAAACAAAGCTTCAAGGACCTGTTTCTTTACTTGCTTAGGGTCTCGCCCTCCTGCAGCATTGGTGTGGCTTTTACATGTTCACTTAAGCGTTAATGAGATAGCTTTAACATTAAACATGCCAGCTCTGGTTTGTGGAGAGGGTCACTGGCGTTCTGTGTTTTTTCCTGTTCTTCAGAAGATCAATTGAATTGCATTTAGAATTGTTGATGTAATGTTTTGTTAATCCCCTAAGTCTACTTGTGCAGCATTAATGCCTTTGACTTCATGGCACTTTTACAGTGACCAAACAAGCCATTTTGCTACACACTATTCATTTTAGGATTTGTTCTGCCAAAAAGATATCCCAGGTTTGTATTACATTGCTTCAAGAATGGCTTTTGGGACACATGAAACACCTTTTTATTTTGTTTGTTTTTTCTTAAAATCAGTTGCAGCTGTGACAGTTTTGGGGTGTTTCTTTATAAAACTAATCCTCAGCTGCATTTGTTTCTCCTCTCCAAAATACCATTTTCTGTCTTGGCCTATACATTCCTCTTTATATTCATAAATATGATCTGAATTGTGAGTGACATGCCCTCTTCTTTAAAGTGCTTCCTCCTGTTAATTTTTGCAGCACACTGACTTTATGATCCCTCCAAAAAAGTGAAAGGATAAATGAGTAAATATAGACACTTGTGTAAAACCTAGTGCTGGCTGTTGCCTGGCAATTAATAGCTATCAGAGCCAAATTAGCCAAGCTGCTCTGGAGGAACAAATGATTAGTAAATAGGGACTTCAGAGCCAGGAAAAAGTATGAAGGGGAAATTAGCTGAGAAGAGGAGGTAAAGGTGAAACAGTTAGCGAGGTGTGGGCTAAAGTCCCTGAGGTAATCTTTGCTGGTTTTATTTGCTGTTGCTTTTTTTGCTGTGATGGTGATAGAGTTTTTTCCTTTCTTTTTTTTTTTTTAAGTGTCCTTGTTTTCTTCTTGGACTGCCACCGTGGTTTGCTTTTTCTGATAGAAGTGTGAAGGGTTGGGATGAGGATTTTGTAATTTTCTTCCAGTTGTGTTATTTTCTTGAGTAGAGCTTGTCCTATTTTGTGCACTTCAAAGGCACAAGCACAATAAAGAGCGTGCAGAGTGAAATCAAAAGTGGTATAAGGTAGGTCTTGCAGAACATCATACTGATGTTGTCTATCAACCATGGTGGTTGTTGTTTTATGGTTCTTTACAATCTCATTCAAAGCAAAATCCCTACAGCTTGAAAAATATGCTTAGAAATCCCTTCTGCTTTTTATCAGAAATGAAGTGTACGCTTGATTCTGGTTTTCAATGTCCTGTATATGCAATTTTCTCTTCAAAATATGCATCAGTTTCTTATCTGTCTGCATAGTGACTTTACAGATAATAATTTTTTTTTTTTTTTTTCCCCAAAGAGGCAAACAGGAAAGTGGCTTTATATTGGAAGGAAAAATAAATACAAGGAAAAGAATACAAAGCTGGCAAAAGCTGTGGAGAATGGGAACTAGGTGTAAAAGGGTTACTGAAAACACTGAAGAAAGGAGCGTGTGTGGGGAAACTGTCCTAAATTAGTGATTGCACTTTAATCTCCATCTCAGGAGTTCTTTGTATATTGTAAAATGCTTTTTGCCTAGGTTGTATTTTAAGCTTATAGAATTTATGTTTATTTTTCATTTTTGAAAAGCATTATGCTAAAGAAATGCAAACTGACAAAAATAGGGCACAAATCAACTCTAGGGTACTGCTGGAGACCTCATTTACAGTAAAGATAAGCTTTGGGCTATTTTGGGTATATTCTTTGTTTATCTCCCTCTTTATTTAGATGTAGTCACTATTGAAAAGAACCTTTTACCATATGTGAAGAACAAGTGATCAATAGAGAGCCAGGCTACCTGCCAAGGATATGATTTTTTTGTGTTTGAGTGTGGGCTTTTTTTTCTTGTTGGGGTGAGGGTTTGTTTTTGTTTTTTCAAAGATGCGAACTATAATAGCATAATTCTTTTCTATTTTTAAAAACTTTATTGTTTGTTGTTTGGGCAGGGGGGAATCCCTAAATACTGCTTCTTTTTTTGCTATTTTAGGATAAGCAAAGACTTAAAGCCTGACTACTTTGGGGGTTTTTGGATACTTCTGAAAGCATGCACTGGAAGCTGTTGTGCCTTTTCCAAAGGTAAGAACCAGTGAGCTTTAGCTTGTTTGTGTGTATCCAAGTTTTTCTCTATGAAAAAGAACTGTAATCGCTCAAAAGATCACATTTGGTGTCCTCCTGAAGATAATAGACCTTTTTACCTCTTTGAACTGCAAGAGCGGTTTTGAAAGTATCTTAATATTGTTGTGGTGAAATATACTGCAATTGAAGTAGAACTATTTGAGTTAAGAATGAAAGGGTTTTTTTCCCTGATAACATACTGTTACTTGCAAGAAGTATGTGCTATGGTTAAGGCATAGATAGTGCTATGAAGAGACAAGGAGTTTGGTGCATTTAAGGCCTCTTACAAATCATATCTCTCAAGCATACACTTAGAAACAGAAAGCATAGTGGAGACAGTTAATTTCAACCCTTTCATACCATCTTGGGATAAAAATATTGAACATTAAAGCAATAGGTACAAGATGAACCCAAAACCTTGGAAGCAACTGAAATAGACATTTTTATTCAGCATGTTTACCCTGTCAGCTGTTTTAAGAAATCAAACCCTGGATAACTGATGGAGATCCTTGGTATTTCTGGTATCTTAGGGTTCTGTGACTCCAGTAAGCTGGGGCTTTATTTTTCTAGTGGAAAAATATGTAACTTGTAATAATTTGCATGAGTTGCATGTAATGCTTTGCTCACGCCCTGGCCCCTTTGCAAATGTAGAAGCATGGCTGTTGTGTCTATTCATGGATGGTTTGGCTGCTTCAAACTCTCCCTTATGCCTGCAAGGGAAGATTTGAGGTGTATCTCTGACTGATACTGAGGGATGCTAGTAGTTTCCTTTAATTTTAAGTCTCATTATCCTCTTCCTGCTGTGGTTTTCCATGCAAAAAGAGCCTTGAGATGAGTTCATGTTCTATGTATGTGCTTTTCTGTAAACCATGAAAAAAGAACATTTCTATTTGCTTCATCCTAATTTTGCTACCCAGAAATTGTTTTTCTAAATATCTTTCTCTCTATGCTTATTCAAAACTTAAATTATACCTTTCTTATGCCTGTCCAAGAAAACCTTGTTATAAATCCACCTGGGAGGTAAGGGGCCAGAAGAGAGAAGACAGTCTGATCTCTATTGCTGCAGGCACTGGCTGTGACAGGAAGCAGACAAGGTCAGCCATCACTTGCCCTCCTAGAGCCTTTTCCTTGCATACGTCCTTCTACTAAGTCAAGCTGGGGTTGTGCAGAGATGTGTGAGTGCATAGAGAGCTTGGGAGGAGCCTTCAGGTGTCAGACAGAAACCTGAAGCTGGATTCTAGGCTCACCTCAGCTGAGAAGCAGAAAGAAACATCTAACACTGCATGACCTCATTCTGGGAATGAGGTTGTGAATTAAGAAGAATGTTGCATGTCACATATTGAAATGAAAACTTTTTGCATCTGCAGCTTCAACCTGTGAATGATGAAATGGTGATAAATGCATCGCTCAAGGGGAGGGCCAAATACAAAGCCTGCAAGCTTAAATTATGGACTGCTTGTCAGCTACCTATTGCATATAAAATAAGTGTATGTTTTTAGAAGAGCTTCTGAAAGATGTGCTGAACCGAGAGATGCCCTCGATGGGAGGGAAATGGCAAAGCAGCATTTTTCCTCTTTGCTTCTGCTTTCGTCTTCTTGTCTGTTCCACCTCATCTAACACTTTTTGTTAATCACTCAGACAGCACCATTTTCCTAGCACCTGCTAACCCGTGAGTGTCTCTCTCCACCTGCTTCCTTAAAGATTAGTTTCATGTTATGATCCACCAAAGTAACCCATCTAACGCCTAGCTGCAGAGATTGCAGTAGCAGTTTCACATTGCCGACAAAATCCCATCAAAGCCGGAAATTGTTTTCTTTATGTGAGTGGCAAGGCAATTACCGAGCTGAGTGACATGGCTAGAGGAGTGCATTTACACTAAGAAGCTAGTGCTATGGCAGAAACTTCTGGCAGGGAAGCAGTGACTGACTGACATCCTTTGGCTTATTATTATGGGCCTTGTGTAAATGAAGTAGAAGCAATGACTGTTAGCATTTCTAATCAACAGTGGTATGCCAGTAATTAGGTTTCGACTGACTCGCATCTTTCTAGGCATTAATTGGAGGAAGATATGCAGATTGCTGGTTAATAATAGAACAGTTATAGTCCTATAATCACTTTCTTCATGTTCATCAATTTGTTTGATTGCTTGTGTGGCAAACATTTGATCCTGCATGTGTCTATTTAGCCATCAGACTGTTTTATAAACTTCATTGTTTATTAAGTTAGTGACATCTGAAAGTGCTGCAACTTGCAGAGCCCAATAGCAGCAAATGTGGAACTTTATTTTGCAAAATAGACAGAGAGAGGTCTTTCAAAGGAAGCTCCAGATTGTCCAAACCACATATGGATGTCAGAGACGGGAACAGTGTGAGCTGTATGATGAACTTATTTTAAACTCCCACTCATGATTTCCAAATGCAGCACTCTTGTCAGAGAGCAGGCGTAGAGAATTTTGGGAGCTATAGTGCTTGTGTAAATAAAGGCTCCAGAAATCTGTTTTGGCAAAATTGTTAATGGTTATTATATTGCTTCTTTATGATGGTGCAATTCGAACTAGACCCTAATGGATAGATGAAATTATATTATGGCTAACTGCAGAGCATATTTATAATATTTACTGCCTGGAGAGGCCAAAAATGTTTGCAAAGGTATTTTCATTGTTTTGTAAATGCTCATATAGTGCTCTGTGAAGGGAGGAGATACCCATGTTTTACATAGATAAAGCATGCATCTGACACTTATGACCTCATCAGCTACTTTGTGGCCCTTGTGGCCACAAAAGCTAAATCTGAATGCGTTTTCCCCCACCTTTCAGTAGCTGTTGCTTACGTGAGTTGAAGTCTGCACTAGTGTAAGTTGCAGTCTGTTCTTCACCCACTCATTTCCAGCTGTCTGGAATATACCATCTGGCCACATGTTAACAAATTGTCAAGCCTGTTACTGAACCAGGAACCAAACCTTTATCCTCTGTGCCTGGGCTTTAGTCAGTGTATCAGCCCTCCATAGGTGCAGTCCTGCTGTCAGGATTTCTTTAAAGTGTGTTCTTCTTCCTCTGTTCTAGTAGACCAAAAATAAAATATTTGGGCCAGAGAGAGTCAGTCAACCAACATTTTATAAAATAAGCTGTGTTATTAAGGCAAGTAGCTAGCTTAGCTAAGCTTACACCTTCTGGGGAAAGAGAAAACTGTTTGGGAACAATCATAGCGTAGGAGTGTGAACAAAGAATTCGGCAGAAATCCAGATGTATGTTTTATTTATACTGAAGTGAAATACTGTTTCTTATAATAGCTGATTTCAGGTTTATACATGAAGCCTCTAGATAATTCTTTAGCCACTGGGTGACCATCATACACAAGTTCAGTGCTTTAAAGTTCTGTGATTGCATAGGATTGTTGAGTGCTGCCCTCCAATCCTCCTTATCTAGCAGGAAAAAAAGGAACTTACTTAATTCTGTTTTTCTTCTTGTTGCATCTTTATACAAAGGACTCTCTATAAATGTGCAGCTTGTTTTTAATCAGATTCTTGCAATGTTGAGTTGATAAAACCATCAAGTAGCTCTGAAAAGAAAGCTGGCCTTGAAGTAAAAAGTCTTGATGCTCTGTTGGTGTTTGCTTTTTCCTACTCCCTATTTCTTTGCCTTTTCAGCACATAGATTAATTCTTTATTTGAATTGCTGCTGGAATTTGCACCATTGGGCAAAGTTTGGATATACCCCATTAAACAATGTCTTGGGACTGGCTTGAGAGAGGGGTTTATTCCTTGAAGAACAGCTGCTTGTCAGTAGCTCACTGTCAAACTTACAACCACTGTAATTACTTGTTGGTATCTCTTCTTCCATTTGGAAGAAGTCGATGTAAGTGGTATAGAAAAGAAAAATCTGGCAATCTGTGTTGTGATCTCTAAAGTAATATCCTCAAAGGTAGGGAAGTACTTCTATACCTTTGGAGTGAAGCTTCAGCTTCTCATTTAACTTTAAAGATAGCAAAATACAGTTTGGGGAGGGGGGGGGAACACCTGCCTTAAGACAGTTCAACCTGCTCTCTGTTGCATATAAAAGGAGCCTTGAAGAATTATAGACCTAGCTGAAGTATGCCTGTTGTTATCTTAAAGAAAAATGAAGATAAATGAGGGCCACAGACTCTCAATATCTCAATTGTATAGAATATCTGTAGTCTAAGTCACTGGACTATCTTTCTTCCCCTAAATCACAGCAAACTGTGATTTAAGCAATAATCTTTGTAAGTAGGGTTGCTCCATAAAATGACTATAGAAAATGAAAGGAATCTAGTCTAATTCTGAAAGCCAAGAAAATGAGTGTTGTGGTACTATTTCTGCTGCGTACTGTAGAGCCTGTTAACCTCAGTGGAGACTTGTGTTTTAGGAGACAAGAAACTGTTAGCCAGGACTGGAAATTTCCATTATAATGAAAGGCACTATACCAAAAGCATTGGGGTTTAAGGCTTTTTCTCTGCAGATAGAATTGCAGAAAATGTAAAGCTAAATAAATAAATCTTGACTGATAACAGCTGGCCATAACCTTTTGAGCCAACAGGCCTGAGCATCTTTCTGTTTCTTCTTCATCCGTGCCTTTAGCTGATAACATACACTTTATTTGTTATGGAGTCCCAGCCTACCATATGCTTAAAATGTCTTTTCCCACTCAACTCACTGATGCAAGCACAAGCTGCTTGCGCCGTGTTCTGGTAGAAGTAGGAAACACCCTCAGGAAGCATATGTGCAGAGACAGAATAGACTGTTGATTAAAGTGCCAAGGTTGACTTCAAAATGTTGGGCTGGATATTTCTTGTATCTCCAGACTATGCCAAAATACCTTCACATCCCACCAGATGTAACTTGCTCTCTAAATATTTACACTGTGACTTAAAAAAGCTAATAAAAAGACCTGTGCTTCGCTTTCTCTTATCTCCAGGCTTTCTGCTCTCTTTCTGTTTATCTGGTTTACTTTGTTCTGTCCCCTGAGACAGCTGTTTGGTATCATAGAACTTCCTTGCAGTTCAAAAGGAAGGAGATGGTGAATTCAAATATTAGGACTTCTGCTGAGGCCAGATAATATTTTAGCTGAAACAGGAATATGAAGAAATTACTTTTCTGGTGAAGACCTGGTTTAATACTATGTTTTAAACAAAATAAGCTTTCTTTTTTCTACTGTGAACAATAGCTCAGAACTAGGGGAAAAAATAACTCCACACTTCCCCCAGATCTTCTCCCTTCTTTGCTCTTTGGTGTGCTGAGCTGCTGACACAAATAGATATGTGAATATGTACCAGTTACTACTTTTTGTCAAAGGACATCTTGTTTTAGCAGATAACTCTGGTCTTCTGTTGTGTACCGGTAGGTATGTACGTATTTTCCTGTCATAGTCCTTGGGTATCCTGGGTATGGTTTTGATGGATGATGTATTTTGGTCCAAACTTTCACTTTCATTGAAATTGTAATTGAGATTAATACAAGCTGCTGAACATCCCAAAAGAAAAATTTTCTGACTTTTGGTCATCTCAATAGCCCTGAAGGTTTAGTGGCGTAAAGGACTAGTGCAGGGTCTCTGCCCAGGCATGAATACATTCACAGCAGGTGATTGTGTAGACAGGAGTGCATTAAAAAGCTGCTATATTATAGGTTGGACATAATGCTTTCTTACTCTCTGCTGGAATATCTGTTGAATGTTCCCTATCTCTTTGATGTTTCATATCTTCAATTCTCTGGACAAAATGCTGAAATCTCTAGCCATTTCCATAGAGATTAACTTCACTTTTCATATATACTGAGGAGTTTCCATAGGCTGCATTTCAGAAGAAACCTGCTTTTCCACTTCAAGACAGATACAAATGCCAGGGTTGAAGGGAAAAATAATATTTCTAGAAAGTAAAGGAGACAAACTGATTTGCTCATTATACTTCTGCCCTCTGGTTATTCTGTGCATCTCCCCAACAGGAAACTACAAAACTAGTAATTTTCCTGATAGCAAGGGAAAATGCAGTATCAAAAAGCATCAATTTGTTTTGTTACTGTTACTTAAGTATAAAGATATAGCTTGAGAAGGCAGGTGCTCAGAAGAGCCAATTATTTGTCCATAGCTCAAAGTAGTCAGTCTTAGACTATGTGAATTTTATTTAAATGATTAAACTGTAGCAGTGATGAATCAAAAAAGTTGAATCTCTTCTGCAAAAGGATGGTCCCCAGCTTACTCAGTGTTTTCAACACCTCTGAGGATGAGGCATTTTTTCTTTTTGAGGTCATGTAATTTAATCAAGGAAACTTGTTATAACAACTTGTTTTTGTGAAGGTTTTCGTTCCTGTTATCACAAAATGTACTGTAGCAGTTTCCTCTTTAGTCTGTTTTTCCTTTTCATCCCTAAATAACTCTGTCATTCACATCAGAGCTTTGTAAGTTTCCTAACATTTTTGAACTTTTACTATTCTGCTTTGAGAGAGGACAAAGATTTCATTCAGCAGAAGTTTACTGATACCACCACAGAATGACATAGTAACTTCTAACTGGTAATTAGTCTTTTTTATAATTAAAAAATATAAGAGATAGCACCACCAAAGCTGTCAATGCTGTGACAATCCCCAGGTTCTGGATGATTCAGGTGTGGATACTAGCAGGGTGTGAGGAGGATGGGAAATGTACATCTACTGTCAAAGAGGACAATTTCTACCGACATCAGTAGGCATCCCAATCATTAATTCCACTTTCAGTGGAAGCTGTTGTCCCAGAAGGCTGTGTGACCTTCAGTGCTCTATCAAATCGCTGCACTTCAGTGGTGTCTGCCAGGTATCCTTTCCTGATGGACTAGTGGCCTAGGATTCAGTGGGGTGACACATCTACAATGGTATGCACCAGCCACAAAAGACAGTACAACAATGCCCTCAAGGCATCCTAAACTTCTTCAATACAAAGAGGAAGGAGAAATTGGGCACCTCCAAATAAAACTAAATGGTAAGAGGATAGATGCCTGCTCTTTCATGCTGTTTCTCTGTTAATAATAACATTCTTTCTGTCTGAAAGTACCTTGCTGTACTGTCAAATAAAAAACAGTAGCTCACCTGGATTATTTTTTTCAGGTAACAGACTTGTAAATCTCCTTACAATTAGTTCCCTGTCTTTTCTCTCCCCTTTGATTTACCCATGCCTTCCTGACCATATTTTTAGGTTGTACTCAATCTTACATTGATGTCTCTATGTGAATTAACTGATTAAAATCTGGCATTCAGAATAAATATTTGCTTTAGGCTTCACTTTTCCCTTCCTGCCTGTTTCTCCAAACAAATGTAGTCTGTGTTTTACTAGACAGAGAATGTAATTCCAAAAGAGAAAATTAAAATGGAAAATAAACTTCCCTTAAAAAAAAAAAAAAGAGACAAAACTTGAAGTTCTAGTTTTCTCCGCATGTATGCGGTGTATTTGAGTGGTAGGAAAACCCAACATATATGTATTAACCACTGGCTGTTGCTTACACCACCAAAGCTGCTTTGTGATGAATACTGTGGTCCTTAGCTGTCTGGGAGTAAAAAAGAAATGAAGGTTGACTTGTTTCACTCCACTATGAGTCTTCTGCTCACCATTTCAAAGCCCTCATCATTCCCACCAGCCTTAGTGGTGGGACTGTGTTCAAAAATAGGGCTTAGCTGGCTTACTGGAGTGTGCATCAACCCCAAGTCCTATGCACTGAAATGCCTTGTGCTGAATGTAACGTAAAGAAGGGCAGATACAGTGTTTAAACTGAGCTTTTCCTGTGATGTGAACTGTTACATAACTAATGAAAACAAACAAACAAACACTGAATGGAGCTGAAATGTATGAAAGACCTTATCACATTAAGTAAATGTCAGTGAAGTGCAAAAATGTTATGTAGCATCTTGTTTGTCAGTAAAGGGTAACCGAAGGACAAGTAAGGGCTGCCTTTTTCTTTCTTTTTCTTTCATTTTCTCCTCATTCATACTAGGAACCTGAAAAGCCTAAATTAACTCTTCATAAACTTGTTACCCTTGCCTGGATAAAAGGAAGTGGCTAGGCAGTCATCAGTCAGGTGGGGAAGAAATGACCTCTATTTCTCTTCAAAACAGAGATCCTTAGTGATGTACTGTCAACTCCCAAGTCTCCTTTTGGTGTGTGGTGTTTTTTTCCTGCAGGGCTTTATGCATTTTCATGGTTTTTTTCTCTCAAGTCCTTGAGTTGCTAACTCTCCTATCTCAGCAATCTTGTATTTGCCTACAATTTACTCTCCTTATCTTGGATGACTCTATTTGTTTTTCACAGCTTTTCCTGACAAATTAGTAATTTTCTCAGAAGTTTGAGTCAAGGTTAAACAGCTGAGCTCTTATCAGCTGGCCTTGGATCACAGACAGCTGAACCCTTGAATCTATGGCCAGCAAAATGAAGACAAGAAGTTAATTCAGCTATTTTAGTTCTATAAAAAACCAAATGGTTTGGGTTGAAGCAGTGGAGTGATTGCTTCTTTCCTAGTCATGTAGCACCAAATTTCTAGTCTGAATAAGTTCTAGGTCATTTAAGCAAGGACTTTTTAATTAGGTTAATTAGTCCTGAGAAGCATAAATAGGTCTGAGGTAAGGGTTGTCTGATCCTTGTTCTAGTCCTTCTGGTGGTGATGCTTGAGAGGGATTCTAGCCCAACCTTGCTCAGACCTGCTAAGGGGGATACACACCTATAGTGGCACACAGAAATGATGGCCATAGAGTCATGAAGATCCCATTTATTTAATTATTTAATCATTTTTCTCTCAGTGCCATGGGTGTTTTCTCTGGGAGTAACATCTCTTTAAAGAACTGAAATGGGAACTGCTAGTCTTTTTCACTCTGAAGCTGGTTGGGAAGTCTGGGCTGAGATACAGAGAGACTTGCAGCAATATTTAGACCCAGCCACATCCTCAGATTAATTTACAGAATGTAGCTAATTACTATGACAGCTTTTTCACTTGTGGGGTTTTTTTGTTTGTTTGCAGTTTGTTTTTTTTGTTTGTGGGGTTTTTTTCCTCTCCCAGTACCTTCTGTTTGCAGTACTCTATGGCTAATAAAACTGTCAATTTTCTTTTACTTCAATAAAAGGTCACCACCCCAACAACAGCCCTGTGCCTTCTAACAGCTGGTGCCTTTATTAATATTTAAAATGTACACAGTGATATTTTCAAAAGGTCAGACTTTTAAAAGACATAAAATGTCATCCCTAATTCTTCACCCTCCCAGCCTTTTTGTCTGCCCATCCACCATTTAAATGTTCCATTTTTAGATACAATATTTAGCATGGCTTGTGCTAAATCAGATAAACGTCAAATGTTGCCCCATTGCACTATTACAGAGAGGCAAAGGATAAATTTGTCACTGATTCACAGTCTAGCAACTTGTGTACATAGTTTTCAATTCTGACTGTACAATAGATTCCCTTGAGTTAAATGAGTCATTTGTTCTGTCAGTTTGTGATTCAAGAATGCATTTAAGCCAGTGTCTGTCTTGAGGCAGGTAGGGTCAAGAGGATATTGGGGCTTCAGCTGTAAATAAGAGCTTTAAGACTTTTCTCCCTAAGGCTTCTATTCTTTCCATTTAACAGCCAGTCTACAAAATGGGAAGGTTATACTTCCTTCCTCCTACTCTCATCCCTCTCTAGATGGCAAACTCTCTATACAGGACAGTTTCTCCAACTGTATCTAAAGCAGCAGCCTTCTCTGCCTGAAAGTGAAATGAGAAGGGAAAGCATGGATATTCTTCCTCTGTCTGTTGAACAGGTCAGGAAATGGTCACATGCCACAGGGAACATGATAATTAGGCCCTCAGAAGGTCATTTGATTCATCCTCTGCCCAAAGACATTAAACAAGTCTCTTATTCCTGGTAGAAGCTTGTTCATCTTGTTCTTAAAAAAAACTGAGCAGGTTCACATAGTCTTCCATGGCAGAAGCTGAAGTTACAAACTGTTGTGTGATGGTTGTTCACTCTGTCTTGTAGATGTTACTTTTTGTTTGTTTGTTTCCATTTTTATTTGCTCAAAGGGCAAATCCTGCTTAAAGGCCTGTTTTCTGTTGACTCATAGGTTCTTCATTGATGTTGCATGATATATAAGCAACACCTAGGCTCAGAGGAGTCCTGGTGAATGAGTTACTGGATTATTTCTCAAGTGTCTTCGCAGATATCAGAGATGGAACTGGGCAATCCTAATTAGGTGTTGGTCTTTATTTTTTTGTCAAGGTTCTGCTGTCACAGCCTTTCATCTTCTAGTTTGTGACTAGTTATAACATTAATCTGAAAGCATTCAAAGCAAGTTCTTTTTCAGAACAACATGAAACATTGAAGAGCTCTTGTTTGTCCTTAGATTAATTCCTCTTCTCTTCTACGTGTGTTATGGTAGCATATAAAGGTGCTTTGAGAACTGGTCCCTGACCATTATATCACACGAATCATTACATCTTTCTTGCTTTTTCTATCACACATCAAGTTTCTTTTTCATTAAGTTTTTGTATAGCTTGGGTTTTGGGTTTTTGGGGTTTTTTTTGTATAACTAGTTTTGTGATAACTAACACTGTCCTGGACCAGACAATCCAAAACTAGAAGTGAAGGTCTGATATACAGCTATTAATTAATTAATTACCCAGTGAAGATCTGTCAGTGCACACACAGGGGAAAAGTATCCAATGAATAGAGCTCAAGCACAGAGAGGAGTAGCTGCTGCTGTTCCTTAATGCCCATGACTGACTGACAGCAGATTGTTATTCAAGTCCTTCCTTCTATCAAAGAATATGGTTAATTTTTCAAAATAGTAGGAGAAAAGTACTTTCTGTGCTGAGAAGGATTAATGGCTATTATCCATCAGTCTGATTTTCTATAAGGTAACTTTAAATCCAGCTGAGAGTCAGAAATAGGATTTTATAGGTCTGCACTTTGTTCTTTGTTTTAAAGTATTAAGGTGATAAAAAAAAAAAAGTGCATTGGCCGTGATAGTTTAGGTAGAAATATGATATTCTGCTGTGGTTTCTACTTAAAATTTAGGCCTGTAAAGTTTTACAGGTGGTATGACCAAGTTAAACATCCTGCGCTCAGACTAGTTTGATAATCGTGAAATTAATTAGCCCTCAGCCCCAGTAAGGTGAAAGTGGAATTGGCTGGAATTGTGGGGTGTTGATAGCACTGATTTCCATACAGGGGACAAAGGCTGTTGGTGTTTTGTGGATGGTGTGGGTTGGTTGTGGTTGTTTGTTTGTTTGTTTTTTGGTTTTGGTTTTTGGTTTGGTTTGTGGTTTTTGGGTTTTTGTGTGTGTGTATTTGTTCATTTAAAAAAAAAAAAAGGGGGGGGGAGGCCGGAAGGGGGTAGGAGGTCAAGGTCAGGTCACC
>JANHGN010019197.1:0-10018 GCA_024605025.1 Megaceryle maxima | reverse complement strand
TGTAAGTTTTGTGTCAGGGTGAAGAAAGGGGGCGGCAGGGGGGGGGGTGGAGGCTTGACGGTGGTAGGAGGTAAAGGTCAGGTCACCCACCGTGTGTGTAATATCAAATCATTCCACTTGGTGATCATGAGGTAGGAGGCCTGGTTCAATCTTTTTCAGCTTGAAGAGATTCAAACTTGCACTTCTCAGTTCCCAAGGGAATGCCCCAGTTTCAGCTTTATAACCAGGTGACCAGAGTCACCTGAGGATGTGGAGATGTAAGAAGTATGAGTAAACACAGTATTGTTCTCTCAAAACATCAGCATATCACAGTAAATGCTGCTTAAGAGGGAACTGAATCTGTGGGACCTAGTCCAACACATGCACCTGCTTGTGGCTCCATGTAAGTGTAACAGGGTTGATGTGTGGGTAGAACTGTGTCACTGAATTTTAAAGATTAAGGTGTTATTAGATGGCTTAGGCAGCCACCTGCAACCTCTTCCTTCTCCTGTGTGCTGACTTGCTAATCCATTTTTAGAGTCTTGCTGTGCTTTGTACAGGTTTATTACGCACCTTGCCTGAACTGGGAGTTTCCTTGGTGTTACTCATGAATCCGAGACAAATCACTTGGTCGGTAGCCCTTATGTTTCACCTAAGGGTAGATGGGGTAAAGTGTGCTTTGGAAACAAGACAGAGAATTATTCTGATCTAGGATACTAGGAAGTGACGTTCAGTGATAAGGAGTGCTGGAGTTTGGAATGCTTTTTGTGTTGTTACCCTCAAGAAAGTATTAGCAGGATAATTTGTAGGAAGAAATGCTTCATCGACATGGGTTTTGGCCTAGCGGTGCTCAGGACCCAGTGTTAGGGAGCTGTTGTCCTTAGTATTCCTTATTGATGTTATAAATACTGGTCTAAGAATTTCTGTCCCTAAAATCTTCATAGAAGGGAACCAGTGATGAATGGCAAATAATGACCACAGCTGGAACAGGGCTGTTTTAAACTAGAAGCATAGCAATCTTTGATTGGGATTTTGTTGAATGTAATCTACTACTTGTGGGCTTTGCAATTTTAACTCCCTTGGGTTTTATAGCTCTGCTGATTTGTCTTTAACTACTTTGCTACTACTGTATTGTTGAAAATGGGTCTGTAGTGATCCTGGTATAATATGTTCTTAATGAAAGCATAAATATCTGAGTGAATGTATCTGGAATGTTCTGGGCAGCAGGAGTTTCTGTACAGCCCAGTGAAAGTTGTCGGTGACTACAGCAAAGCAAATTAATGATCAGGGTTTTTTTGTTGTTTTTTTTTTGTTTGGTTTTTTTTGTTTGTTTGGTTTTTGGTTTTTGGTTTTTTTTTTTTTCCAATCAGAACTTCTTGAAGTGACTAATCTGATGACAGCAGTGCTTTTGGCAAATGTAATTGTTATTCCACTGGCCCCTTCATTTTAGGGAAGCAATCAAGGAAAAAAAAAAATGGAAAAAGTCTAAATAGTTTATGGATTGTTTAATTTTTTGGGGTTTTTTTTATTTTATGTTCTCATTCTCAAGTTAATGCGTGGGTTTCTTTTAACAGAACTTTTTTTTTTTGTTAAAGAAAATTTTCTAAGTGAGGAGTTTAGAATTGTAATGAAGTGGTCCATTTAGAACTAATATTTATTTAAATCTTTTTTTTTTTCCAATTTTTCTTCTGCTTGTCACTGTAAGGGTTTTTCCTTCGTGTTAGGTAATCCAGGTTTCTTCTCCCCTCCCTATGCACAGTAAGCTAAAGTAATTTTCTACAAAAGAAATAATTTGTCATTATAAAATTGTACCCACCTGCTCATTGAACCCCAGACAATTTGCCAGGTAAGCTTATCACATTGATGCTGCAAAACTGTTGAAAAATATTAAGTAACTGTGTAATCTCTGTAGCACAGAGGTAACAAACATACTTGGGACACTTCACAGCCTGATCCAGAGTAACAGCATGGCTCTCCCTTTGTCCAGACTAAATATCTTTTACACCAAAGATGGCCTTTTTGTTTAGCCTAAGAGTCTCTTTTCTGAGTTGTTCTGCCTGGCAATGAACTTTTACACCATCGTTTGAGGTGAAACTTGCCTAAGCATAGTTAATGACATCTCTGGTGTAGGTTACCTCTCCACACATGAGCAGACTGCATCTTCTGTCTCTCCTCTTAGTCTTCAGGAGGTCTTTAAATCATGTTTGGGACAGAAGACTGTGAAATGATGAATAGTATCAGAAAACAGGCTACTACTCCCTTTCAATTCATGGAAGACTAATAACTACATAGACATTTTCCTACTTCCCCCCCCACCCCCCAGTGCTGCTGATGCTAAAGAAGCATGCAGATAACCACAACAGAAATTCACCATCTTTCAATTAAATTTACTGATAGCCCATCTTAATGACGTGTTTCTTTATTGCAGAAGTGAAGTTCAGTGAAAACACAGGCCACCTGTCTGAATAGAATATCTGAGACCACTTTACCTGCAGACAGATGTGGTCCTCCCCTTACCAGAGATCTCAAAACTGTAGTTACTAGCTTGTTTGCAAAGCAAATTTATCTTGCAACTATGCTTGTTGCTACATAATCAAAATTGACACAAGCAAATATAACTACTGCAAGGCATCAACAAAGGAAGGGCATAGCCTTTCCCATTTTCCACTTTTTAATTACTAAAATTTTATTAAAGATAAGCAGAGCTCTTGTCAGCAGAAGCAGTTTTCTTATGTGAGTAGTAAAAGAGGAGGGGATCTAAGATAAGCAGACCTGAAGCAGTAGAAATGAAAGGTTACTGACAGTACACATGTTCCTGTTTTGCAAAGTTCAGTCAAAATTTATTTTAGCCACTCCATCTCCCTTGGTGTCTCCATTCATTAGAGATTAATTTAATACTAGAAGGAAGTCAGTTCATTTTTCTCTGTTCTTTTGTTCTGTTCAGCCATGTTTCTTAAAAGAAGTCATGAACAGCAGAGCAGCCAAGGGCAGATGTAGGGGAGAAAGATCCAATTATGGTGCATTGATTAAGGACTGAGGAAACAATATTTTGGCAAGGAGAAAAAAGCAAAGCCAGGGAATACTTCTGCAGGCTTTTCCCCTTACAGAATGGGAGCTCCAAAAGTCCGTGTTATTGCTAAATTTTAATAACCTGACTGAAGAGACCCTGGAGCCAATTTGAAGTTTCTCTGGAGGGAGGAAAAAAAAAAAAAAAAATCCCTTCTCTAGTGAAACCTTTTGTGGTGTTAAGGATATCTGAGTCAGGATCTTGCCCCTGTTGGACAAGTGCTATATCGTTAACTTTAGAACAGTTTACAATGAGATCAGAGTGAAAGGAGTTTAAAGATTGCTCATCTGAACAGCATATGCGTGGGCTTTGGTTCCCTTTGTATCACTTGCCTGAAAACAGATCTAAATGTAAAATATCTTAAATAATGGTCAGATGTAAAAGGGGGGGGGGGGGGAGGGGGGTGTTTGTATGTGGGGGTTTTGTTTTGTTTGGGGTTTTTTGTTTGTTGGTTGGCTTAGTTTGGGGGGGGGGCTGTGTTGTTTACTTTTGGTGCTTTTTACTTTTTCTTATATTTACAAATTTTCAAAGTGCTGTAAACTTATGGATAACAGTAGATTGTGACTTTATTTATGTGACCAAAAAAGGAAGCTCTCTAGGACTAATTCTACAACTCTGGAATTGGTGACTTCACCTGGGTAGAGCTGCAGTGTGATCTTAGAGCTCTTTGGTGGAAGAGACTATTTATGGGATGTTGATGTGAAATTTTCCCCGGTTTATACTACTTCATTTTATTCTTTACCTAATTGGTCTAATCATCAGTGATTCAATTTAAACTTCCTTGGCAAAAATTACAATGCAATTATTAGATCCGGGATGCACATCGTAATAAAAAATAATTATACTACTGTAGCAGTTTGGGTTCTGTTATGGATTTTGCAACTGGGGGGGCTAAACCAGAATTATATTTTTTTCTCTCTTTGATATAACAAAACACTTATTTTCTTGGAAGGAGTTCAGCTTCACTCAGTGTATCAGACAGCATCCCTGTGAAAGAATATGACATTTTGTGAAACTTACCTGGTCTACATACTAAGTAGGATAACAAGAAGCTCAGCAGAGCAGCGCACCTTCAACTTCAAAAACAGTTCACTTTCTTTTTTGTAAAGGTGATTAACTTGCATATGTATTGTGTTGAATGAGGGAACCTGAAACACAGATGGGCCTCCTGAATAGGTCATTTATTATAGATTTATGTCCCAGGGCAATTACAAATTTCATTCACTAGTCATTAGATAAACATAGAGCTAGAGTTAGTAAGGTAAATGGGATCCCTGATTGCTTTTGACACTGGTCATTGCAGACCACAGTATATAGAAATGTTTTCTGATCCTCTCTTATTCCTGCATTATTCCAGCTGTGAATTTGTGAAGACTGTTTAGATTATGTAATCCAAACTCAAGGAAAAAGTACAGAACCACATGTATCATTGGAAAGAGATATAAATAATGAACAACTACATTATGGGTGGGCAAATATGGATCTTTTTCCTTTTTAGGCTTGCCTTAAAAGTCCATACCAGTGACAGGGACCATATGAATAGATTATAAACTTCAGACAAAATATAATGGTATGATATTAAGAATTAATTTATCCTGCTAAAAAGACTGTAAGCTCCAAGATAGTTAATGGAATTCAGATAATCTAAGTTTAATTATGATTTCTGTCACAACCTTACTCTATGTTCTTCCTTTGCATTGCCCACCTGACTTCTCTCAGAAAACGTTTGGTGGAAATAACTGTAGGTTTTAATTTAGTAATATGTTGGAAGCTGAAAGAAAAAAAAAATCTGTCTCAAAATTCACAGTGCATTGCATTTTTATGAGAACTGAAAACTTATCAGGAGATCTGCTATCTATTTGAGGGTGTCTAAGATCTTTTGTTCTCTAAAAAAAAGAGAACTACTGGGATTTTAAGTGGTAAGAAGTTTCAAAATATTACAAATCAAAACACTGGAAAGGTTTTTCTTTTGTTATTTTATTTGATATGCTTATTCATCTCATGTAAAAATAACAAGGCTTTTCAGATTCCACAGAACATTATTCCCATTTAAAAAAGTTAAAGAAATTATGTATTTTATCTATGTTCTTACTGTTGCTCAGTGATGTGACCCACCTTGTGTGGTTCACCATGCTATTGGTAGAATACAAATAATTGATGTTTGTATGGGGGAGGGAGACTTTGGTGAGAATGAGCTTAGTGGATATTCTTGCTCACTTTCTTTGCTTGCAGTTAAGCATTTTTGATAGTTATCCAAATGCAGTGCTCAGATCAGTAGTGGATCATCAACTTATGCTGGAAGGTGGCAATGTTGAAGAGAGTTGTTTAGGTATCTGCATGTACCTCTGGGAGAGCACTTCAAGGCTGACCTATGAAAACTTTTCTTTCTATCCTGACCTTTTGTAAAGAGATGATATTGGCACACCTAAATAACAAACTGTGCAGATCAGCTTGATTTTTCCTGAGTAGAATAAGAGCAACAAGTCTAGTGAGTGGTACATAGAATTTTGATTTGAAAGCGAAGCCCCAGGAGAGGGAAGTTTGACTGCTTCAAACCCACTGAAATGCCAGGATCCTGAAGAAGATTAATCTGATGGAGAAAAAAGGCAGGAGAAAATAAAATAAAATCAAGAGCCTGATATTTTAGCTTGAAGATTGAACTGAGATAGGCCTTGTCATCTGTAGTCAGCCAGGTTTCTTTCACGTTTGGATTTCACTACTTGAAAATGCTGAATTAGTCCATCTGTTCACATTTAATTTTTCCTCTCTGCTGGGACTTCAGTTGGTTTTCATGTGTGTCACTCAGGCACGTTTCCAAAGCATCTACATGTAAAGTATTTCTTGCTTTCTCCTGAAATAGCAAAAATGATGCTTGTTATCCTTAGCTAACAACAGCCTCATAGGATCCTCTGTAGTACAGAGAACATCTGCCCCTAGAATGTGTGCGTGCTTCATCTGGGCAATGCCTTTTGTTGTGTTAGAGGAATACTTTCCTAAGGAAGTAACTGTGAACTCTGTACTGGGTAGTGTCACCCCAAATATTTTTTAGCTACACAGAAAATGTTCACACTTTGTTGCTCTTCATTCAGATGAAATACTATTCAATGATAACCAAGTGGATCTTGTATACACTTTAAGTTAGAAGAAATTTTAAGTGGCTTATGGAGGATTGAATAAACCCTTAAAAAACAAACAAACAAAAAACCCCAAACAATAAAACCCATACACACACCAAAAAAACCCACACAAAAATAAGAAAAATTAAAAAAATAAAAATGAGGAAAAAAAACCCAACACACAAAGGAACCCAACAAACTACTATAAAAAAAACCCAAAAACAAACACCAAGAAACAAACCAAACCCCAAGCATTTCATAAGTATGATTTACAAGTTTTCAATTTGTATCCACTTAAAACCTATAATTCACTGATGTTTTATTTAAAATTCTCTTAACCATGCGAAATTTCCCTTAACTCATAGTAGGACTGAAATGTCCAGCAGTTGTGACGGTGATCTGAGGTCATCTTGCCACTTCAGGTGATTGTGGCTGTTAATTTTCTAGTGAAGTGTGGTCTATATGAGGAGTATAAAAACACAGTGTGGTAGTCATTTAACCTAGTTTTAGCAACCCCAAAGTCAGGAATTAAACTAATTGATGCAGGGAGGTAAATGCTCCTGGAGAATGATCTGCTTCAATGAAGTGTAGGATAAAATCCCCTCTGAAAGTGCTTGCCTCTTCCCTATCTAGGAACAAAGGGTCTTTATATGACAAGATTGTGCTCAACTACACAGTCATGTACACTAAAGATGAATCCATTTTTCCATGACACTCATAATAAGCTTTAAAGACACAGGCTAAAACTCAGTTGCTTTACCTCACTGCTGTCACAGTCATCATAGGAAACAGAGGTTTTGGCCAGGATTTTTTTTACTGCATGTTAAATATGCACTGGTTCTCAGCACAGCAGTTAGAGTAGCCAGCTAGAAGTTGGCGTTGGCTCCCCTCAGGTTAAAGTCGCCTTCTGTCCTCTCACTAAGAAAAAGGTCAAGAGCTTGTCGTGCGTGTTGGCATGAAAGTGAACATTTGAATTACCTGTAATCTCAAACAGTTCTTCATGTAGCATCCCTTATTTTTATAATGGGACATAATGATTTTATAATGGGCTTTGAACTTTTCTAGTTGCCCTTTGCAAGTTTCTTCTGTGAACGTGATACTCTCTCCAATGAAGGCTAATAAAGTTCTGCAAACATGTTTCCCCACCCTTGGAAAGAACATAGAATAGGTGGTAGTTGGACACAGCACAAACAAGTTCTTTAAAACATAAGTTAATATTTTACAGCCTTAAAAAAAACAAAACCCAAACCTGAATATCCTTGTAGCCATGAAATTGCTTCTGACTGAGTATATATTGCTCTCCACTGATTTGATCTCTCAACAAGAGCATTCGGTGAAGTCCCTAAGGCTGCACGTAGTAGAGCAAATCTTGTGCAACAGTGTACAGGGTGACATGTACACTTGTACATCTTAGTGCTCTGAAAGAGGTGAGTGCACCTATGTGAAGTAGACTTGAGTATTCAAAGTTTTATACTTGTATGCATAGGCTGATGCACTCATTAACACATACTTTGCTTCCATGAGAAATCAATCAGAATTGGACCTTGGGCTTTGTCTTTCAGTAAGTGGGAATACAAGCTAGTTCTTCCTTTCTAGTTCCACCTCTCATTGAGAGTAGCATTAGTTCTACAAAGTTCATATTTGGCTACAAGACACTGAAAACTCTCAGAACTAGCGACTATTTATCCTTTCCCTTACCTGT
Source organism: Megaceryle maxima (assembly GCA_024605025.1). NCBI lineage: Eukaryota > Metazoa > Chordata > Aves > Coraciiformes > Cerylidae > Megaceryle > Megaceryle maxima. Next base: position 2,154 of record JANHGN010019197.1, on the reverse strand, counting down.
CACTCTGTGCTGCTTAACTATAATGTTGAAGGGTTTATAGAAGTGGAAATGAATAGCTATGAAGGCCATTGCTATGTAAGAGGTAGCAACAGATCACCGGGCCCAGCGCCTCTTCCCAGCTACGTGCTAGGTGACCTGTACTGCTCAGGGTCACCCAGTTAAACAGTGTCAGCAACTGTCTTGGCTGATTTTCCTCAGGCCTGGTTCTGGCTGTAGTCTGGTGCTGGCAAAATTCCAAAGTGTTTTAGGGCCTCAGTTGAATTCTCAGCCCCTAACTTGATTTCAAGGGGCAGCTTGTGAAATAAGATCTACCAATTCCCCTATATTTTCAGCTTATAGAGCCATTTCACTCGGCAGCGCGTTCTTCTGGCCCCACACCAATAGTATAGGATACTAGTGTATCCTATTTGCAAGCATGGACTGCTAATGCTTTGGTGACTGTTAGGTATTCTTCCCTGTAGCTGGCTGCTTTGATGGGATGACTCAATTACTTGTGTGGCAACTGCTGAACTACTTCGCATTGTCATCTGGTACACTGAAAGAGAGTAAAGTAGCTCTCTACCTTGGTAAGAGAGCTATGAGCTGCAGCAGCTGGGCTCAGCAACAGTAGAGAGCTTAGAGAGAGGGGAAGAGACAAGAATGAGCGTCTCAGTCCCAAGACAAGCTGTCTCCACTTGCAAATCACACTGTTGAGGTGTCTGGGCCAAGTGTTGCCACAGTCCTGCCTTCTCTTCCTTGGGCCGCTTCCAACCTGTTTTCAGAACTGGCTTTCTATTCATCTGATGCCTTTGCTTGTAGAACATTTTGCTATATGCTACTCTAGGGATCTCCAGGTACCCTGTGGCTAACTGTACCCGCTGTCACCTGTATGTTTTACATCTAGTCTCCCCAGGAGGAAGAAGATGGCTTCAGCAAGCTAGAACTGACATAGATTTTACCAGAGGTTCTCCCACACTTCGGGCTAAGGGTGGGCATTGGGAATTGTGTGCGTGCGTACCTTGGCACAGAATTGCTATCAAATATGCCTTCATGGCAGAGTGGCAGGGCATGGATGTTGTTCACAAAAGAAGGGTAGGTTCTCTGCTTAAATAACTGCACCATTAACAGATCCATGGTAATTTTTACAAGTTCAGGATCTGATTGCATTGTGGTTATCAATATAATAACAGTTCCTATGACTGGGAATCTTCTACCTATCCTACTTCATTCCTGAAAAGTAGAATGACCCCTTCATAGAGCAATTGTGCTTTTTCTGCTGCTTTTTTATTGTGCTCAGGCAGGGCCTCAAAGCCTAGGCTGCACAGGGACGGTCTCGCCCATGGTTTTGGGGCTGTGCCCTCAGAAGGCTCTGTGGTGTCCAGGCTCCTGTACAGCCTGGTTGCCTTTTGGCACTGAACCGAGACCCTCTAGAACTTACAGCTGTAACATAATGTGATTTATTACACCTACTAATCTTTTGATTACTGCACAGCAGTTTACCTATTTAAATTCCTCTATGGGACTGGGGACTGCCATGGATTTCAAACAGCTGTTTCCAACCATTGACACTTTTGGAAGTTAATAAAGCTAACTGCAAATTGACCATTGAATAGTAGGAGGAAAATAAAGCAGAAAAACACTTGTCCCTGTTGCATAGAAGGTGGCCCTGTGTCCCCTGCATTTCAGTGTGGAGTAGCAGAAGTTTATTTTTTAACTATTTTCAATGGGTCTGAATTTCTAAACTTCTCATGGGTCCCATAATCTGTAAGTGTAATTTGAACTTCTTAGCTCCAGATCTCCACAACCTATGAAATGAATCTGAGAAGAAATCTCTTAAGTGTAGAATACTTCTCTTTCCTGGCACAAAGCACTATTGAGTAGGTTATGATAAGGGGGCGGGGGGGGGGAATTTCCTTAAAACTAGAAAAGTGCTCCCTAACTGGGCTTTATCTCTGGACTGCTTCCCACTTCTGTTGCTATGGACAAAATGGGTCATTAGGCCTTTTTCTGCATCTTCTTTCTCCTGGGAAATTTTTCATTTCTCATTCTTCCTTTTTCCTTACGTGACATTAAATGAAGATGTTTGTACCTCTCCCTTTGTGTATAATGCTGTGGAAAGCTGAATTTTGTGTACCTTTTTATGTATTGTTGGATAGACACTATTTTTTATATATA
>JANHGN010019196.1:115354-151397 GCA_024605025.1 Megaceryle maxima | reverse complement strand
TATTTAGTTATATTTAGTTATAATATGCAGCATGGCTCCTGTGTATTTTATGATTATGGAAGCTTTTATATTTCTGTGGAGTTGCACTCAACTATCTCTTTATTCCAGGAATAAATGCAAAGGGTCAAGGTGTTTGAGAACTTATTTTATTTCCTGCCCCATTTAAGCTGCCTAAAAATGTCACCTGTTTAAAAAATTCCTGGAGCCTCTACTGTCAACTGTTTTTCACCTTAGTTACAAATGAGAGCCTTGGGGTCATGTCTTAATTAGGTTGGAACTGAATACAGGAAGCTCTGAGTTCACACTTGCTAAAGTGCAAAAAGTTTGAGATAATTTTTAAGCATGTCCACGCTTGACCAACCTCGCTGTATCTTAGTAATAAGAATTAAGAAATTGTTCAAGTTACAGTTTTGTTAGAAGATTTTCTCATGAGATTTGACAAGACAGATTTATCACCATAAATCACAGAAATATTTCTACTAAAAGCAGGATGTATCATAAGCAAAAACAAAAGCTACTTTTTTTCCCTAAGTCTCCAAGAAAAGCCTTGAAGTCAGAACTGACTGGGGTTTTTCAGCAAGAATTCTCATAAAGTGTGAGATGCCAGCCAAACTAAAGGGAACAGGATGTTTCTCTGATACTTAAGTTCATGTGTGTTATATGTCTATATTTTTTGCCTTTGGGTGTTTTGTGAAGGGATTTGGTGATGCAATGGAAATACTCTTTTCTAGATTAACATTGAATATGCGAGATGTCAGACACGGGTGTTTTGATTTTAATGTTATTTTGCTGAGGTTTTGGCTTCTTGAGAATTGAGATTGAGTGCATTCAAATCTTTTCTGAAAGACTCTGAAAACCCACGTTCACACAGTGGGATTGTTTGCCCAATATTCTGAGCATCCTCGGCATCCCCTGGTCTAATCATTTAAACCCCAAAGTTAGCACTGTCTCCCCCAGTCTTTCCCACAAGCTTAGTTAAGCTGAGTGCAGAAATAAGAGGGAGGAATGGAGAGCTCCTAAAACCAAGTAAACACTCACATGAGAGAATACCAGTGTTGTCACAAATTGAGAGCCTGTGATAGCATTTCAGTAATAAAACTTGTGGTGATGTGCTGATTTTTAAAAGTTGCAGTATAAAATCACCAATATTATCATAGGTGCTTCCAAAAATAGGAATTCTGTCTTCTTTAGAACTGTTTGCAGTTGTAATAAAATGCTGTTGTGCTGAATGTTTATCTTCCAAAGGGAGGCAGCATTCTCTTATTATGTTTCCTGTAAGGATTTCTTTTGCAGTGTGCCTTTGTGGACTGCGTTTTATAGTGTGCACAGGTAACATAAAAGGTTTTCCCTCCTTGGTAAGCAATAATGTTTTCAAAGTCAAAATAAAATATGCTAGTCAGACATGTCCCAGATTTCTCAGAAGGAGTGACAGTAGAATTAAGTTATGAAATAGTCAATTAAAAAGGATTTTTTACCAAAAAAGAGCAATTCTTGCTTTGCTACCTCCTCACAAATCTCTTTCAGATGAAATGTTTTTAGCAAAATGCCAATCACAGTTTCTCAAAACTTTCGAGTCATTACTAAGTGACATCAAATGGAGCACGAAATGAACCACAGTACATTGCTCTAATTAGGCCCTTTTATTAGAGCTGTAGTCCTGAACTTTGTTGGCCTGTTTATCAGTACTGTGCAGGTAAAGGGCTACAGAAGAACATACCATACCTCTTTCCTTGTCAGGTTTAGCTGCTGTCTTATAATCTCCTGCTTCCTCATGTAACGTGCAAGGTTCTTGTGTTGCCTGTTGCTGGCACATCCTAGTTGGCAGCCTCTGCACAGTGCATGGACCAGAAGAAGCCAGCACTTGCAGGGTGAGCTCTCTAGAGATGTGTGTTGCACACATAATGGTCATTTCCTAGTGCCCATGAAGCAAATCTGTGAGCAGATTTAAGCAAGATGCTACAGAAATAGGTCTGAAATACTCCAAGACCTAGCTCACCAATAGTGACTCATATACAGATAGGTAGTGCCTGTTACCTTTTATGCATCCCATCAAGAGACAATATTTAACAGAACAAGAATGTAACAAGATGGAAAGCAGCCACACTCCAATAACCAGATTATGCAGCTTTTTACCACTACCAAGCAAATAATAACCTGGTCATCATTTCTAGGGATATATTATAGACATCAATAAATTCTCTCATTCATCAGTAAGAAAATCTCCTCTCCATTCATTAATAATTATCTTATAATACCATATCTCCAAACTAATTTTATGAATGATAGCAGAGAAATATCAATATTGATATTGCAAACCAGACATAAATGAATCACCCGCAGTAGTTGTTTGTGAACTAAAATTTTGTTATGAAAGTCATAACAAAACCAATCAACTTCTGATTTTTATTTCTTATTCTCTTCAGCATCAAAGCTGGTCTGGCAACAAAAAATTAGATGTGTAGGGAAATAAAAGTACCTGATAGAGCTTTTAACAACCTGGGTCCTCACTGATAAATTAGATGTATCCATTATATCTTACCTATTTTACTCATGACTGAAAACAAGCACAAGGCAGGGTAGCTGCAACACTCGTGTGAACTATAAAAAAACCAATGCACATTGGTAACAGGGATATTGTTGAAGCTCTTGAAATCTACAGTAATGACTGGAAAAGTTAAGTGGTCACATATCCCTTAAAGATTGCAGCAAACAGTCTCAGGGAGCACAAGGTATAATGCAGGACCCTGACATATATGATATAGTGGTACAATAACTAGAAATACCCACCTCCAGAGCTTTCTCTATTTCAGAACATCACAGATCACAGATCAGCAGCAGGCACTGGCTGACTGCAGTATGTCTGTACTAGGTGACCCAGAGAATCTGTGGGACAGCAGTACCTGTGCATGGTAAACCTTTGTAGGAATACACAGTTTTGCAGTAATTGCAATCTTTTCAATTGCAGACTCCAGTGTTTAGGCTGTCTGCTGAACTACTACAGCACAGAGCAGTTGCCCACGGCCAAGATGACCTGCTACTGTCCAAGGGCACGGTTTTTCTGAAGTGTTGACATCTCTTTACACTTGTCCAAAGGAGCTGTCATGTACCTGTTCTCTGTGTTTGTATAACCCCGGGTGCGTTTGACAGGGTGCATTCCCTAAAATTAACAGGATAAAATAAATACACGTCTGCATTGTTGTGAAATGGCTTAAAGTCATCACAACCATAAATGCTGCCAGATTCCAGGCACTGCTCATATCCCAAAAATATGGTCTGGTAAAAAGGAAACTCCTACAAAGTTTTCACGCCAGAAAAACCTCTTGAGGACAGAACCTTAAACTCCAAGGATGAAAGTAAAGAAGGTAGTTCAACCATCCTCTCTTGGTCCTTCTTTCTTAATAGGTTTTGCCCCGATGCCTTCTATTGCAAATACTGAAGTCCTTCCCTTCTAGTTTTTAATGCTTTTGTCACTACAAGAAAAATTGTGAACCCAGTACTGAGACAAGCAAATAAATCCTCGAAAGGGTTGGAAGTCAAATTGCAGCTGTTTTTTTGCTATTTCTTAATGTGAGCCTGCAGCAGCTTGCTCTAATATTAGACAAATATTTCTCACTACTAGGTCCAGGCTTCAATTGCTGAGACTTGAGCACTGCAGCATGCAGCTTCTTGACTACTTTTCATGCTATTTTCTTGTAAGGTATTCCATACTATTATTTTTAGCTGCTAGTACTTTATGGATAGTTGTGCAAAATACCAATTTAACTCAACCCCAAACCTGAACAAAGGCTGTTAGTCAGTGAAGCCAAATGTGCTGAAGAATAAGAGGGAAATGATCAGTCATTTGGATGTGCAGAAGAGGACAAGTAGTGAATTAAATTACTGTGCTTCTTGGCTCACATCGGCTTGCTGATAGTTGAGCAAATTCTTCAACCATTTGCATAAAAGCTCCAAACTTAAGAAGGTGTACAAAGGATGAGTAATCTGCCACACATCTATAAAAGAGACAGTATTCAATGCCTCTCAATGGGACTCTGATAAACGACTTCAGAATTGCTTCCACTGTAGCGTAAATTAGATTATCTACCTGTTATCTGAAAAATGCAGTGAGGGTACAATCTGCCAGGGACACTAAAAATACGTGCTGCTTGTGTATCATTTAAGGAAGACCCTTCAATCATTTGTGGCCTGGAAATCTGCACTAGTACAAAGTTTTCACCGAGGAAGCTTCAAAAGCTAAAGAACGTTATCGTAACTGCTGCACACAAGGGAAAGCCCTCAGCAGGGCTTTTCACCTTCGCGCTCCTGAACTGATTAGCCATTCAGCTACTATCCTGCTCCTGGCTTCTGCCTGTGATCATCCGTCTGCTTTCTCACCCTGAGTATTTACTATGTATTCTTCATTCCCAATGCCATCCACTCAACAGTGCTGACAAGAAAATTGCTCCACCATGGTGGACATCAGTGTCTTAGGATATATCCTTTCAATTAACCCATGTCATGTGGGTTGTGTTTATTATAGGGATAGGTAATTTACTACTGAAGAAAGGTTTTTAAACCATCATTCACAGTAAGAAATGAATGGGCATGATGTTCTGCCTTCAAACCAGTATCATATAAATAAAAAAGGGAACATCTGTACTAAAAAAGTCGGCTGAGCTACTGGCTAAGACTTTTTTTCTTTCCCTATGCACTGTTTTGTTGGTGACATTGAACCATCACAGAACCAAAGAAAGGAGAGTTTACTCAATACATAGCATGACTTTCCTCAAATACAGTATCTGGTAAGCACTGGACCTGTTTTCCTGGAATATATTTAGCTCTGAGGATGAAAACATTTGGAATTACAGTGCTTACCGAGAAGTATCCTCCCCGAGGGTACAACAGAGCTTAGCAAGTGTGGGTGGAGATCAGCTGCTTATAGCCAAGAATCTTCTGGAGATAGCATGGAAATGACAATAAAATGGAGAAAGAAGAATAGTAGATCAACGATAGGTTGGATGTGAAGGGTGGCAGCAAACAAGGACCAGTCCCAGGAAGAATTAGGATATCAGGGTCCTGATGAGCACTGTCACAGATTCATTCCTTGGTCTTTCTAAACCTCTGGATCTGCCTGTTTGTTTGAATTAGTTCTATTTCTAACTCCAGTTTATAAAGAAATGTGTGGGATTTTCTACTATGGAATACATCTTTAAAGTCTTCATATCCTACTCCCCTGAACACATTCTTACACAGAAACCAGAATATTTGCACAGGATGTAGTATCTATCTTACAGAATCAGTGGTAAAATATGAACATGGTGACTGACAGACCACAATTTTTTTAACTTCCTGCATATCTGGAATCAGAGGAAAAAGTAAAAAACATGATGTAAATTCAGAATATATTCTTTAGATTTCCCTGTATTCCTGTCCTCTCTGTGTGCATGTGTGGTGTTCTTAATCAATTACAACAAAGAACTCTCAAAGTATTCTCTGTTTCTGAAGAGATTCTTTTGGGTTTCTTAATACAATTTTTTATTTTTATTTTTTTTTACCATGAAGAGGAGTTACCAGTTTTGCTCAAACTGGCCACAGTGACATTTCACTTTCTGAAGGCTGCATTGTACATTAGAGGCATAGCTAAAAGTTGCATGTTCAGAGCAGTTGTCCGAGTATAGCAATGTATTCTGATCAGTTCAGCATCTTGGCAGGTTCTTCTGGCAGGAAGTCTTTAATATTTTTTGCGGATTAATAATTCAGAGAAGTATAGTGGGCTTGCTTTATGGCCATGAATGTGCTGCCTTTGATCTTTGAATTTCCAGAGCTGCAACCACTATGATATTATTCAGGTACTGTACAAAAATCAGTGCGGCCTGTTCAGAAAGTTCATAGAAAAAAAGCCATGAGGTTTGGATCTATTAATATAAGGATGAAAAAATTTAATTTAAAATGAACAATACTCTTTTTCTAAAAGAGCCCTATAGTGTCCACAACCTTAAGTTATGAGATGTTTATATACATTTTGAAAATATATTTTCAGTTCCAGGATCCTTAAAGTCCACAAAAATCTGTTTGATTTACAGAACAAAAATGGTTTCAATGCAATAAAAGAACCACAATAAATATTTATTTTAGATATTTAATAACAAATTCCACCAAACATGCTGAGAGCTATGGGAGGCTGATAGGACCTAGCACTGCTATATTATCCTTATGCTCTTATGAGTTTACTCAAAATGCAGAATTAGTGAAAGGAATTAATTGCTGAAATCTTTGTCCATATCATTTGTCCTGAAATAAATGTGCTTTTATATTTTGTGTACGGATCATATGGACATTAAAGAAAGAAAGTTAACACGTGAGGGTTTTTTTGTTATCAAAATAACATGCATTTGCAGGGAGGAATTTCAGAGGGAACATGTCTGCCAGTAAGTGACATTTTTTAGACAGTCACTATATAGGATACACGTTTTGTGATCTGCTTCACTTTTAGCCTGGGAAAACCAGCATAGGTGAAAAAGAGAGACACTGATTTGTTTTGTTTAGCAAATTTATCTCTATCTGATAACGCCTCTGCCATGAATCCTGACAGTGATGCATGGCCATTTTAATTCACTTCTACTCTTCTCAGACAGCAGTCCCATGTCTCTGTGACTGAATAAAGAAAGAAAGAGAACTGATCTTCCTAAAGGTTTCTTTAAAACACGCTATTTATAGGTTCTCTGCTTGTTAGCTGCAAAGCTTTTTGAATGCTGCAAAGCTTTTTGAATGCACAGATGGAAGACCTCTCTATCCTAATGCATTCAGTTAAACAAGGAATGCTTTAAAGGAGAGAAAAAAGAAAAGCATGGGAGAGAAGGTTAAGGGAGGGAGAATATTGAAAAAAACCCCAATAAAAAATTCCAGAAGTGGAAACTTGATTGGTGTAGGAGTTTCTTCCTGTTCTGTGACCTCTGAACCTCATAGGTATTTTCTTCTTATTGGAAAAGAATATTATGGTGAGTTGTCCAGCACAGCAGGATACCACTCCAGCAGCCAGCTGTCTATGATTTCTCTCCTCTGAGCATGCAGGCATTCCACTTTCTTTTAATTTTTTTTTATTTCACACATCATTTAGTGCTTACTGCATAATGCTACAAAATTAGTTTGATACTGATGGCGGTGATAAACTACCTCGACTTCTCAACAGAATCTGATTCAAAATTGTTATCTCTTCCACTTAAGAAAACCAAACAGGTGGGGTGTTTTTGTTTTGGTTTTTTGTTTGTTTGTTTTTGGTTTGGTTTGGTTTTGATTTTATGTTTGTTTTATTTTGTTTTGGTTTTGGTTTGGGGAGTTTTTTATCTTTTTTTTGGCATATACTGTTTTGGAGAAATTAGACAAATTCAGTAAAACTTGTATTGAACTGTCATGTACTTCAGTAGCTCTTCAAACCCCGCAGTGGTAGAAGCTCTATTTATTGGGTTCCAAACCAGCATTTTTCCCTAGCCATGCTTTACTTCATGGTGCTGTACTTTTAGTTGGTACAACTATGCCTTTACAAGAAGACTGAAAACACCAGCCTGTTTGTATTTTCTTATTTGCAAGAGTGATAAATTTAAAATCTATCATCCCTTCAGTATACCAAGACAGATCTCCATGGGTCACCTTCACCTGAATTTGCCCTGAAGGATAAGTGTGAAGTGCCTTATTCTTGCTTTTAAAGAACGTTGGATATTTGAAATACACATATACAATAAGAATTTTCACTTCTGGAACAGGAGATTTTCTGTTATCTTTTTGCTTAGGTGGACAAGAGTAGCTGTACTACTTCAGTTAACAAAGGGAGAAGACTTCTCATTTTCTGATTGGTTGTGATTGTGAATTTTTTCTTCCTTGTACTTTTTTTTTCAGAAGTTGACAATTTCAGATCCCAGTTATCTCACTGTGCTTGCACACTTTGTGTGACGGAATAAACACATTCTAAATATTTTTCTGTCTATACAAAGTCCTCCGTTAGGAATCAGAAACCTCCTGTGCTAGGCACTGACAAACCTATGCCAGAGTGGTCTCTTCTCCCCTCTTTCCCACAGTTTTTCAGCAAAAGATAGGATTTGCTTAATAGTCATCATTCCTATCACCTCAGTGAACCACTACTGCCTGTTCATATAACTTCTACTTAAGTTATAGTAAATGAAGGTTAGTTCCAAGGAGTTGTTGTAGGAAAACAAGATCTTATTTAAAGCGGCTCCTAAATACAGCTGATTTGCCTTCTAGCTGTGCCTCCTTGCTCATCGTGGTTCCTAGTCTCTCTCTGGTGAGGGTTTTTTTGTTTTGTTTGCTCATCTTGTCATTTCCACACCCCACTCCCCAGTACAATTGCAAAACAGAATTTTACCATCTGGTCTGGCCCAGCAAATCTATCTGTAGCACAGCATGCTGCCACTTGCAGGAACTTTGCTTGAGCCAAATTTGGTGGTGTCATAAATGGTGTAAATTACATGTCCGTAAATTAGTGCAAGTCAGCATGAAGGCAGTTTAGATACTAGAAAGTGTAGGTTACAATAGGAAAGAATCCAATTTAGATATGTAATATAGATATGTCATGACATCACTTTCATAAGTTATACATTTGGACTCTAAACCCACTTTTTGGAAGGCTGCATCTAATGGCATTCACCATGACACGAGTTTTTCCATGGAAATGCCCCAAAAAGCTTCATAGTAGCAAAAAAAGGAAGAATCTTTAATGATGACCACAATGACAAGCTCAAACCAAGGGAACTCACAGGGAGCTGAACGCATGGTGTGTATGAGCTATGTGAAAGAGTCAGGAAGCATTGTTCCATGTGTTATTTTAAAAACTCAGCAGATGGTTTGACATGTCTAAGGTGCTGATGAACTTTGCTTTTCATTTCCATTTAAGAAGTGTCTCAGGATACTGCTTTATGTTCTTAATTCCCCTAATTAAGCCCATATCTTTTGTGTATACATTTAAATGAAGAAGTTATTAAAAAAAAAAAAAAAAGGTGCAAGAGGCCAAATTAAGCACACAGCATGTTAATATTCAAAGACACAGATTTTAGATACTCCAAAAGGTTAATGTACTTCCCCCAGCTTTAGGCACCTCTTCCTTCTACAGACCCTGATGGGAAATACGTGTCTCCTGGGGGGTATTTGTCCCTGCTCAACTCTGTCACCTGAAGCAGGCACTTCCTGTGACCAAACCCAGCTTTCTGTCTCCAATCATGTGAAGAGAATCTGATTGCTATGCCTGACTTTGGCACTGTGACTTTCACATTTCCAGCCTGCAAAAGCCTATTCTAATCCGGTCTATGTCACCTATGACATCTGTATTATGACTAATCTATTCCAGGCTTTAAGTACTGGTAGATAACTGAGCGTTCGGAAGCTTTTATGCTCAGGTTTTCTTGACTGAGGCAGAGGTCAGAAGGGTGTTAGAGGCCATATCTGTATTAGCATGAGTGTGGCATAACAGGAGCCAATCTGTGGAGAGAAGCTGCTAGTACCAAGGATCCAGCCATCGCAGCATGCGCCTTCTGTAAGCAGTTCCCTGACCACTGTTGTGAACCTCAAGTGTAGTTGGTGAGAGCGGTGCAGTTGGTAAGACCAGCCTGACAATGGGAAGCGATGCTGTGATTTGGTTGGTGTTACACTCGAGATCAAACGGGATTTTGAGCAAGGCTAGAACTTCTAAATCTCTGAGTGCCGTGAACATCCTCTAACAGACTGGACGCCTTGTATGCTTCTCTTGAGGACAGTTAATGGAACATCATTTTTTGAGTGGTTCGCTCTTTGATAAGGTGAATATTTCACAGAACAGAACTCCCTCCTACTTGTGTTTGTGTTCAGTGCTGCCCTTGTATGTTGGGTTAGCAGATGTGGCAGCTGTTTTGGTTTATCTCCCCGTTTCTTTGGAAAGGTGATTTTTGGAAAACACCTAAAATTTGCCTCTTGTATGTATGGTTTAGCACTTAGAAATAAAGATAAAAAGCCTGCCTTTTTGGGGAACCAGTTGGAAAGGGATGATCATTGACAACACTTTGGGAACTACTAGCACACAGAAACAGCATCTTTTTTTTTTCTATGCTAAATTTGTATGTCATTTATTCTTGTGACTACTTTATATCACTGTAACAAATTAACTACGAGAAATTTATCATAAATTTAGTCCTCAATATTTAACAACTTTTCCAGTTGCTTCTTTGAAGTAGTAGCTTCAGCAAATTGCCAGGCAGGTACCCTGTTTATGACAAGAAGATGGAAAAGGAACACGGTTAAAGCCAAATAACAGCAGGGGTCCACCTCAGGTGTCATTGTTGTAATGTCTGTCCACGTGCCTAGTCAACAAGACCAATTCATTTTTGGCATTTAGCTTTTTTTTTTTTAATGAAAGGTCTGTGTGAGCATTCATGATAAATAAAGCTGAGGTTTAACAAATGTTCACCACAAGAGAAAACAAAATCTTGTGAGTCAGAACTCAGCAGCAGGTAAAGGTCAAGGAGGAAATGTGCTTTATTCTGAGAACTTTTCGTGGACTGACTCAAAAGCTTCATGGTCTGCAGCAGTTCAGCTTTAAGCTATGCATCTTCCCCTCCTCTGTCATCTTATTGTGACTGAAGGGACTCTAATGCACTATTATTCTGTAGAGGAAAGTGGGGTTCTTATACAGTTAAAAAGGAATGCTGCTTAGAAAGAAAAAAAAAGACAAAGAAATGTTGAGAAAAGTGTAATTTCTTTTGGCATGAAATGGTTTCTTCTAAGTAAAAATGAGATGACAAATGACAGAGACAGTACTGAAGAGAAGTACAGTCAAGGTGCTGCTGCAGTGATGGTAACACCAGCTCTAACCTCTTAGCCCCTTACTTCTATCTTTGCCTATCTTGTTTCATTCTTCCATACATATGGGCCTTTTATATCTATGAATAGCTGTGTTCGTTTCTTCAGCTTGGCTGTTTCTCAGATAGAAACATCTGCTGCTTTCTCCCAAAGCCAAGTTTTTGTGTAAGATATATGACTGTCTCAAAGGTCTCTTACAAAATTGTACTATTTTCTTCCATCATATCAAAGTTTCATCTGATTTTGATACCTATTTGATACTATGTTTTCCAAGTTTTTCCTCTTTAACTTGATCCTTTCAATAGAAATAGAGTTTGGCTGGAAAAAAAAGACTATTGCTTTTAATGAAAGATGTGTTTTCAGTACAATCACAGGCAAAATAGATACTTTTGACAGCAAAATTAGCACTTCTCTCTGAAAATATTGAATAAAATAGAATAGAGTCTTGGACCAGAGTCCTCTCTTGCTTATCAGAGTGCCTAAACTATTAAATTTTGTGACTGTTTTGAATGTCTGCCTGTTCCGAGTAATTCTGTCAAAACTGATAATACATCCTTGAAATACCTGAAGTTCCATAGAAGGGTATATTTCAATAATGAAGGAAAAGTTTTCCAAAAAAACCCCATCTATTTATGCAGTAGAAACAAGCAGGCCAATATTGTCAGTAATGCAGGCACATTTATGTTCATCATCTGCATTTTTTTCACATTTTCATATGGTGTTTACTGATTGCCTAGAGGTTGGAGAGGGTTGAGCTGAATTTTCCTGTCTTCCATTTCTGATTTTGCCAGTCAAAGGTTTCACTGATTTAAATAAATAGAAGGATTAGCTGAAGGCCTTTATGCTGCTTCATAAAGCTTCCCTGAGTTACTCAAGATTGATCCCTGAAATAATTTCAAATAGGTTGCGCTGGCCTTTATCTTCTTCCTTCTGCAGCATCTGCTGAACTATTTAAACTAATAAAGAACTTATTGGGGCATTTTCTGAAGGAAGTCATAGCTTCTGGCATTTTAAATGCCTTTTTAAGATTTGCTGGTCAGTATTAAAACTGCCGATCAATAGTTGCAGCTATGAGCTGAATTGAACACACGCGTAGCCTAAAATAAACCGCTTGACAGTCTCAAGGAGAAATTTCATTTTGCATCAGTTCCTATGTGACTTTCCACAGAGGTTTACTGGAAAATGTTATGCTCTGTTTAGGCAAGGTTAAAAATGTGAATCCTGTTGCCAGTCTTCTGCCTGTACAGTAAGAATGTGGGTTGTTACCACTCTCATCTTGTGTGTTTGGAGAGCTTTCTTCCTGACCACCACAGAGGTGTGAATAATCTGCCTTGCTTAAAGGGTCATGGGCCAGAGTTGCAGTGATGAACACTATCTATCTTGTCAACATTTAAAGTATGTTGATTTAAATGGTTTATTATTTATGGTTTATTGAGCACTCTTTACATATTTGGCATTTGCTTTTAGGTTTATTATTCATTTTTAACCACTGTGTTGAAAGGTACAGTAATTGGTCCACTCAAAAAGTTATAGAAGTGAAGCAACTGTGCTGGACTGTCAATAACCAAGCTGATTATGTTTAGCTTAGAATCAATAGAATACTTTTTTATGAGTGGCCTAAACCTTTGGTTTTTTGTTTGTTTGGGGGCTGTGTGTTTGTTCTTTTGGTGGGGATTTTTTTCTGTTTGTTTGATTCTCCAAGCAAGATTACTTAAAAGAAAACATATCTAGGAACAAGTTTGTTCTTCCAGCATGAGTTAAACACTGTTTGTAGTGACATGGATCTTGTTAATTCTTTGAAACTGATTAAATAGGTGACCTCAGACATCCTTTTTAGAAAGCTCCATTTGCTTGTGTGGGGAAGATGTTCCACTGATGCTTTAATTTCTCTAAAGGTAGTAAGCGTTCCTGAAAAATAAAGTTTATGATCCTGCTCTATTAAGAAATATGGAACTCTTCAGCACGCCCGGAAATGAGTTTAACAGAATCTGCTGAGGGAATTAAACTGTCACACTATTCCTGCCACAAATTCTAACTGTGAGTCCAATTGACCCTTTCCATTTTTTGCTGGATTAGGTTGATCTCTACATCTCCTTATGAAATACAGTGTATCAGATACTGCTGCCTTAGATATCTCTAATCTTATAAGCGGCTTTCTCATTTCTAGATATTCCACCCCCAAACCCAAACACTTAAACTGGCTGGATATATGTCCCTAGCTGGACAGCAAAACTTCCAAGAGATGATTCTCCCAAACATGCTGAGCACCAGGAGAGAGAAAAAAGGTCAAAAAGTTAAAGAAAAATGTAATCTCCATTCGCAGATGTATTTCTGCAATTGCAACTCAGTGAAGAGGAAAGAAGAGTTTGCACAGCTCTAAACATTTGAAATGGATTTAGCCAGAATTCACATACTCTTCAGGCAGTATTTTCCCATGTAAAAATAAGATTCAAATTTTTTTGACATAGGGAATAGAACTACAGTGATTTAATCAACTGCTTTAATACATCTGCCACTCGCAATGCCAAATATGCCTTTGGTTCTTGTAATGTATTTATCCAGTAAGGACACTGAGGTTACTAGTTAATTGTATACAATAATCACAGAGCTCTGAGGTAGTAGCAGCCGCTGCTTTTGATTTTTGTCAAACTCTCCACAGACACATGCTGAAAACAGTTTTCTTCCTCAAAGACACTAAGGATTTTTATTACCTCAATTTATGGGCAATGTGAGGTACCTTGAATTCTGATTATTTTTCAGTGAGTGGGATACTCAGCACTTTCCAAAATTCAGAGCTCTACAAGATGATAATTTAAGGATTATTGAAACTGTCGGCTTATAATCATGATTTTAATAGGGAACTGCTCAACCATATGTACAAGTCATTAAAAAAAAAAAAAAAAAAAAGCAAAGGCAACATATCTTTCATTGGCTTGTTCTTTACCATAGTTCCATAAGTTTACCCTCTTGGTCTCTTGCTCTCTGTATACGTTCAGTTTAACCTCTCCTTGCAACTTTACATCAGTGACAACAGCAGTTACTTTACAGTGCAGAGTCACTTCATTAGTTTTCCCAAGGTCTATTAGAACACAGCTATACAGTACATTTAATGCTTCAGTGAGAAATCCTTTTCCCTGGTAGGACTCGTAAAGGTACCTATTACTGGGTCAGAAATGGGCTAATTCTGCTAAGGTTTATTATTGACCACTTCAATGAAATCTGAGCTTTGGCATCATGTTAAGGTGAGCTGAGACTAACCAAAAAATCTGGCCTGGCTTCTGACTTAAGTGAAAACAGTGTGAAAGTCATTCTAGTCTATTAACTGAAACTGTGAAGTACTTAAAATTAGAAGAGGTTCGGGATTGGCCCTGGCAATATCTGTCTCACCTTGAAGTAGTACAGAGATTATAGTTGTGGAAATAAGGATAAAACAATGTTGAAGGTTTTTTTCTGTTTTGTTACTTTAGCTCCTTGGATCCTTTTGCAAGAGATCTGCCTGGTTAAAGAATGAAGTAACCAAACTTTTTGTCATAATGATTTTGTTCAAGAGACTGAACAGTGTTCAGATGATTACTCTCAGGTTTACAATGGGCAGCTGGAATGCACTGGATACTTGAGTGAGAGTCCTTGCAATTGATTATGTCATCTGCCACTGTTTCAGTGGCACAGGTTGCATGGAAAGAGAATACAACTGCATGCAGTGAATTTTTCTTCTGGCTTTCTGCAGTATAGATGAAGGTAGAGTTTAACGCCCTCAAATTCCCAGCAGTGGTCGACGTCCCTCGCTAGAAAGTTGTTTTGAAGGTGACTTCATCATCTTCAAGGTAACTTTTCAAACTGGAGATGAAATGGCCATTTGCTAGAACTCAGCAACTTTATTTGGAAGAGCTGCTTTGTCTACCTGAGCAACAGTCAAATTAGGAAATGTAATACTGCAATGCTAATGCTTAATGAAGGTATTTTTTGCACATTCTGAAAGAGTCAAAATACAGCAAACGACCAGGTTATACAGCTCAAATCACAAATGAACATATCCTCGAGTGCTGCGAGATTGCTGCTGTCTGGCTTCCCACTGAACATTTTATTACTTACAAAAATTGCACTTTTTCATCACACTTTGATATGCTTCTCTTTTCATATCTGAATAGTGTTTGCTATTCCCTGTTTTCTCAGCCTTGCCTAACCTTGTCTGAAATCTTTTATGCAGTAGTTCTCGCCTTTCTCGGGAAATGCGCTTCTTATGTTTTAACTGTTAATTCACGCAAAGTCCTGGAAACTCTCTGTGCTCTCACCTCAGTTGTCTGACTTTTTTTGCTATTTTAAGTCAGTAACACTAGCGCTGCACTCTGTCTAAAGCTGCAAATTTGTACCAGAGTCCTGTAAGACTGAACACCAGGCCAGTCCAAAGTCCCCAGAAATGTATGATAAATCCTGTCAGTTTTGATGGTGCATTGCAAACAGCAGCTACATTTCTTGCTAATACTACCACCATTAGTACTAAAAAGTTGTTGTTTTGGGTTTTTTTTCACTCACAGCTCAATTAAGAATTATGTTCTATCACACTTAGATATAAGCACAATTAACTGTCAGCCAAAATTCTAGTTAAAAGGGTCTGAAAACTTTGCTCCATCATCTACTTCCTTAAAACTCTCCCACCTTATGCTGTTTCTCATCAGGTGGATACTTTTTGCATCTCAATCTGAAAACATATTTTTGCCTCATTACATTGCATGTCAATCTGATATAAAATACTTCCATGATGATGCAAGAAACGGCCATGAAACATCTCCTGAGGACTGTGCATAAATGGACAATTTATAGTTCAATGCAGTGGGCCTTACGAATAGGTCCCGTTATACTAGGCATTGGTGGGTTTGACAAGACACTTTCTTAAAACCCAAGAAGAGTTCAGCTGAATATACCGTTGGAGTGCACTGCTGCACTGCTCTGCCATAGCAAATGAAGTCTCCTTCAAAGCACGCAGTCAGCATCGCCTCAGCAAGTTACAGCTTCCAGTTTACACCCTGCAGCACTTGAAGCAAGTGTATATTTAGACAGTGACAGACCAGCAGTTTCAGATAGGCAACTTCATCTTGGTTACTTCCCTAAGGCACCAGATTTGCCAATTTGTTAATGCTCTCTGCCTGTAGCAATTTCATACTTGGGTTGTCAAGCACATTTGTTATGTATGTTCAAGCAAAGACTGCAATAATGAAAAATACCTTATCCTGCAAGTTCTTCCATCTCTTCGACTCCAACCTTAGAGCTGGGGCCTTTGCATACCAGCAGTAATTGATATTTAGCTCTTGGCATTTTTCATCTAAAGATAGGGGAGACTTAGCACACAGCAAGGCAATGTTACTATAGGAGAAATAAATGTATCTAAGGTGAAGTGGGACAAAGGTCACGGGAATAGGCAGCATTAGAGGGCAAAGCACAAAACCAGAAGTGATATAAGCAGAGACAAGTTTGTTCTTCAGTTGGAATAAAGGACATAGAGGCCAGGGGTATCCTGATATGTTAATAGGAATTGTGTATAAAATCACATATACATGTAATTGTTATATATACAAAATGTGTATATATAAAAATAAAAATACATTCAGGTTGTAATGACAATACATAAACATTTGGAAACTACGATTTTGGACTGACTATGAAATCTTAATTTTGTCCGTCTCTGAGTTAAAAATGTAAAGAATAGGGCAGGGATCGAATGGAGAAGCAGTAGGCTTTCAGGCAGTGTAATTAATATGAAATTACATCTTTATGCAGATTTAATGATACTAAGGTTGAAGCTTGAACTAAACCCTTACTTATGTCAGAGAATAAGTAGAAAAGAAAACTACGGAGTTGTGTTTCAATGGGGGCCATTGGCATTCTGGCAGAGCTGTGTCCGGCAAGGGTCAGCCTACTCCACTGGTTTGGGAAATTTAAGAACTGCAATTAAATGAGTTGCTTCAGCATAGGAAAATACCTAATTCTTTTAAATCTTGAGTCCAAAATTAGTAATCCAGCAGTCAAGACATTTGTGGCACTTCATGAGAGGTTACAATGGATTAGGTTGTCCCTTGAACACTGCAGAGGGACAGCTTTTTCCTAGAAGGGAAAATAGGCTAATGGCCTTTTACAGGAGTTTTTCTGATAGGCTTGGTTTGTTTTTCTAAAACTGGAATTATTTCATCTGACCTGGTTAACACAGACCAGGGATATTTCTACAAGAGCAGACTCACTACTGTATAAATAGGCCCAGGATGCATAATAAGTCATTTCAGTTCCTCTAGCTCAGCTCAAAAGACAGCTTTTGTTTTTTTCTCCTGTCTGTTCTCTAACACCCTCCCTTGAGGTTTTCACTGCCCTATAAGGAGTGCAGGCTGCTCCCAATATTCAGCACCAATGTATTTTTTTCCCTTAAAAAAAATGGTTTCTGTGGGTAAAAGTGTGCTTTGGGAGTAGCTATTGTTACTGTCTGATATTAGTGGATTTAAACCATAGACCATGCTTTAAACGGCTCCATAATAGTGCCTGACCTGCAGTGAAGCACTACAGCAATGCTTTGAGAATCAATGAGATCCTGTAACAGTTTCTTGGTACACTGTTTATTTTTTGGACAGTAAATAGCTGTTTGAAAAGCTCTCGGGTCCAATTCTCGGCTGGTGTTTCTAAGCCCCATTCCATTGATCTTAATGTTTCAAAGGGAATGGAAACTTTGAGACACTGAGGATACAAATCATTGTGTGCAAAGAATATTTCAGGTGTATAGAACAGGTATAAGAAACATCACATACAATGGTTAATTATTCTGTTTGAAAATCCCATTGTGGCTTACAGGTCTCTTCACAATCACTTATTTAACATGCTCCCCACTTCCTTCTTTTTCTTGAACTACTCAACATCCTAAAATAAGTCCCTTATGATTACAGTCATCTGGAATCAGAATATTTGCCTGGATCCATGGTTATGGTTATTTCACATGCAAGTGAAAAAGGAAGATGAAAGTGTTAGTCAAGTGATTTAACATTTCACTCATAATTTATAATTCCCATTTTACAGCTGCTTCATGTAGCACTGGCTGCACTGCACCAGCTTAGAGCAACCTTTGAGGAGAGAGATCTAGTCTGCTGAGCTTTATTTCTTAGCACTTAATGGAGGAATATTAAAGCAAGATAGAGGAGACCTTTGTATAATTTTTTTTGTGGGTTTGGGGTTTTTTTTTGGTACCATTTCGATAGTCAGAAGACAAGGCAAAATCCTGTTCCTGACCCTGCCCATATGCTGACTTTGCAGGAGCAACATTTCCTAATGAAAACAGAAGACAAATGATGGGGGGGGGGGAGTTTGTTTATTTCTTTGTTTACTTTACCCATTTACTTTGACAGTCAATATTCTAAAACCCATGATCCAACGTCCACAAAAAGTAGTGTAAAGATGTCTGCCATTTCAGCGTGTGTCCAGATGAGACCCAAATGCAGCTGCCTGGGCATTCAGTGGCCTGATCGACTGCTGGGTTTCAGTGATGTTTGGAAAGTGTTAGCAAAGTCATTCAGCATGACTAATCTTGTAAATACTCTTATCTACATATATTACAAGAAGGGATTAAAGACAATAACAGCTCAGTTTGCCAGTGGAATACACTATTAGAGATATTTTAGAGTATGAGAGAAATGTTGCATGGATCAATTGATTATCCAGTCTGTGGCCTCATCATTTTTTGGTGTGATGAACAGTTTGTTTTGTGGTATAAGACCTACATCAAATGCAGTTATCACTTAATCAATCTGGAATGATATAAAGTGTGTAATGGGCTACTGGATCAATTAGGAAGTTGGATCACTTCATCAATGAAGCAGTACAAGATTATTTTAAAAACTGATCTCCTTTCTTTATGTAATGTGCTTTATACATCAGAGGCAAAACTGAGGTCAGGCCTAAATTACACATGGAACCACTTTATTATCAAAACAGCAGTCCTAAAATTGAAATTAGGTTATTGCTGAGTCACTCAGATAAAACAAACCAGAATACAAACAAATGTCGGTGCATGGTGCTATTCTTTATTCAGTACTTACATCAACAATTGGTCCTAAGTCCTAAATACTTTATAAGCAATTGCCTGGTATCCATATTCACCTTTCTTATCTAGAGTTTCACCTCTTAATTTAGATAAATGCTGTATATCAAAGAGTCCATTATTGTGAAAAGAGAACATTCATTGTTGGTGAATTAATTAGAGGCAGATACCTACAATTGCAAAACATGCTATGAAAATTTTCAAGTGAACATAGTAATGCTGAGTGGGAAAAAAGATAAATCATTCTGGAAAATTAGATATTGCAAATTAATGGGGTTTTGTGGCATTTGAATTTACTAGAAACAAGTCTTTGAATGGCTTCTGGAATTAATATTGGCGTGGTATGGTGTGATTTTATGTGATGTCTAAACTGTACTAATTAATCTTATTTTAAAATCCTGTGATGGCATTTCTGAATGTTCTTCACTTTGAAGTAACTGCAAAGACACTTTCTTAACGATAAGAAGTTTCAAATGAAAGGCAAGGCGTATGTAACCAAACAGATGCACAAATAAACCTGTGGGAAAATGCTACAGTTTTGATATAAACTAGTAAAAGCAAGGGCAAAAAAATCAGTCAAGCCTGCAACAGCTGTTCTTTTGACTAGTAGCACTGAATGAAGTTGTCATGAAGGGGTCTTAGTACATAACGTAATATTCATTGACCTATTTATTGGACAAAGGGAGTCTTTCCATGGACTTGGAACTAGATCCAGTAAGCTGGGACAAGTTTGTATTTGATCTAAGCGCTCTATCTTGTGCAAGCTCATCTTAAGCATAACATTATTTCTATAATAATCTCATTATTATTCCCATCTAAATATTATTAAGCTTGTAAGAGTCCCAACACCTTTTTGTTACCATTATAAAATCTCACAAACCCTCCAAAAATTAAAAAATCAGTATTATGATAGATAACAATTCTAATTTAAAGATCTGCATGAATTCTAGCACAGACTTCACACGTGACTTCTGTAGTCCTTTGCCTTTTGAATATATCTGGGTTGTAAAAGGTAAAATACTTGGGGGCTTTCACATCTCACTGTTTTGTTCTTTAATTTGAAGTATGTCAGGGCTTTTGGTAATGATATATGGGGGGAAAAAGGAAAAGGCTATATATAAGATTGGTTAATTTATATCTTTTCATTTATGGTAATGTCTTTCAATCAATATAGCAAAGAAATATGCTGGATCTCAAAATCATCTTGATTCAAAGTCATTTTGAAATAATAATCACTCACCTGTTCAAGCTTGATGGCTTCTCCAATTTTCTAACTTTTGCACAACTTTGAACTTAGATTGTGACTTGATCCTCTGAAAACTGTTTTTCTTTTCCAAAAAGAGTTCCCATGGATGTGTTTCTCTAAAGTTTCTTCTCTTAACAGCTGTATCACTGCCTAACACTTGAGTTCTCCAGCAGGAGAGCTAAATGGGGAATAAATTTAGAAAGAATCTACAAGTTTGAGTCTTTGGTTTCCATCTTTTGAAGTGTAGATTTTCATGATGTATATCCCAGGCACTCCACAGTAAAAGCTGTGAGCCATTCTTGGAGAAGTAAGAAACATTCTGGCAGGCACTGTGTGTAATAATATGGAAGTGATGACAAAACTATATGAACTATATGATGTTTAAAAAGAGCTTTTTGCTGTCAAAATGAACAAGTCAAATAGACAATGAAGCCATAGAGAAATAGAAAAAAACCTACTCCCAGAGAGTACAAAGGTCTTTTACAGTTCCTGTATCTCTTGAATGATTTGGTCTGAGCTGGGCAGAAGAAATTCTTTGTGTACATAGTTGGAGCATTCAGTGGTATTTGTATATACCAGTATATATGTAGAAGGTTCTAAAGCAGTAAAAATGACCAGGCATTAGAGGTAATTTAGAAGGTCAGCTACTCCTCTCGGGGTTTAGGTGATACCAGGGGATTCCTGCCTCAAGTGTCTTTGAGGAAGGTAGGGATGAAGCCTGTAGTCAGATGGAGGTGGGAATGATATTCCTTATACTCTATAAACCAACCTTTTTTCATTTTTGTACCCAAAAGCCTAATTTTGTGGCTTTTGTGTGTTGTGGGAAGTCTGGGAGCTGAGGGTAAGGGCTGGTAAATGCTATGGAAAGGGCTGGCTAGACAGGCAAAGCCTTTCGTCACCGAGACAGAGCAGAGAAAGCAATAACATGTCCTTTGTGCTAGGAATAAGAAGTAGATGTACTTTTGGGTTCCTAGTGAGCCCTGATACCTCAGACCCAAGCAAATATTACTAATTATTGAGAAAGGCAACAATAATTGCAAACATTGGCACATACACTGGGAGTCCAAATTACTGAGACATGAAGAAAAGGTAACCTACTACAGTGCATAGGAAACTTACTGTACCATGGGACTACAGGCTGTGTGATGCCCTCAGCTGTACATGCTTTTCATGTGAAGAATATGTTGGAAAGCTAGGCCATTTGGAGAGGAAAATGGTGTGACTGTGTTGACAGGGAAACCAAAAGGAGTTTCTGCAAATGCTAAATTTTACATACAAACAGACTTAATTTAACACACTCTGATGTATCTGTAATAGAGTTACCCAGCAATGTAATGCTTCACAAAGATCAGTATCTTTCTGATTTCTATACTACAGAAAGAAGCCAACTGGATTCAAGGTTCAATTAATTACATATACAGATTTAAGCTATTAGAAATTATTTTTAAAAAATACATTTGCAAAAACACAAACCCATTTTCTGTTTAGATTGCAGTAAAATGAAAATATGACCTAACAATTAATTTGGAAAATTGCTGTAGGAGTAGAATCCTGGAAGTATTAGCATTTCAGAGTAAGATATTTCTCTAAAGATTCAAAATGACAGTAGCTTCAGTTTTGAAACATATATTATCCCTGTCAATGTAAGTTGATTCATCTGTAGACTCAGTATTAACAGAAACATTTCAAACAAAGATAAATACTTGGTAGAAAAAGCCTGCTGCTTAAAATGAGAAACACTATGTATTACATTTAGTTTGTCAAGGAAATGATGATAAATCATTCTTAGCTCAAAGCAGAAAAGTGTGATTAAATGATCTGAACAACGAGGGGCAATATCCATCCTCATTACTTTTCCTGGGATTGCATGGTATCTTTGGAAAGCAGAACCTGGCTCGTAGCAAAACGCAAATGGGATGATCAACATTTCCGGGCTAGGGCAGCAAAGACAGTTAGGCAAATGGCCCAGTTTACTTGAAGGCTGCAGGACTGTCCTCGTGCACGCCCGTTCGTTCTTACAGCATGTGGTAAGGAAACGTCTCTTTTATTCTGTCCTGAGAGGAGTCAAGCCTGTTGCCAGAGGGGGTGATTTTAGAAGAGAGTCCTATGGTCGCAGGCAGCTATTGAAAAGGCCTCACTTTCCCTTCCCCTCCAGCAGAACAACAGCACCGGGGCATTAAGGGGATTGTGTCTTCATGTTTAAAACTGACATTTGCCAAGCCAAACCAGACGTAGAGAGAAGATCTTCCTGTCTTCTGTAAAAACTTCAGCAATGAATACTATGGAGGTGGAAAAGCTATTTAACATGAATGATGCTGATGTGAAAAAACCCGAGGATACAGTGCCCCTGAATAAATTTATGGTGGAAGTTAAGAAGAATTATGAATGGAATGAGGTTCTGGAGCAGCCATCCACAGGAGGAGAGGAGACACGAGTACACTTGGTGTTAGGATGGATTTTGTTATGCTCAAGAGTTATTTGATGTGGTTGTCTGCAATAACTGATTGGTTGACCCTGTTATGCCTGATGTGCTTTACCCCATCCTTTCAGAGTTTCATTCTGCTCAAAGCAAGCAGCTGCTTTGGGAGATGTAAGCCAGGAGACAGTGACAATATTTTAGCTAGTTTTAACTTAATGATCACTACTGTGATGAGGCTTTGAGTTTAATCTAGTACATGATAAGTAAAGGATGACATGATTTAAGCATCAAAGCCATGCGTGCCTTTCGTGACAAGTATTTGTTGACAGGTGTGTTAATAAATCAGTCTTGTGAAAGAAGATGACTTTCATCCTCCTAGATGAAAAAATATCTCAGGGTTTTGCAGCTAAGCATTGAAACTTCTCAAGTTTGCCATCAGTAGGATATGTATTTAAACATCAGAGATGTTTAGCAACTGAAGGATCCCACTGAAATCTTATAAATAAAGCCTGATACCTAAAAAGATTGAGACACATTCTACAGACTGTGTTACAGCATTGGACAGATGAGAGAGCAGTAGTAACCATTAGCTCCTACAAGTCTTTCATGTTCTAGTTTGTGAATGTATTTCCTGGTACTAAAACAGCTGCCTGATTTGCTCCCTATTTCTAGAATTTTATCTGATAGTAAGACAGTTATATTCCAGTTCTGAGAAAGGTGTGAGTTTGAAGATTTATTTTTCCCTGGGCATTCTGTCTCCCCCCCCCCCCCAAATGCAATGAAAACATTTCTGCATTTATAAATGTTTCCATGTTTTGACCAGCTACAGCTAAATTCATGATACAATAACAATAATTCCTGATAACTTGCTGTGAAATAATAGTGGAATATCAGAAGTAGATTAATTGAGAACATTAAACATCCTAAAGCATTTATAGCTTTATACCCTCCATTTGATTCAGAAGCTTTGTGTACAGTCTGTGGGTAGCATAAAACCAAGACAAAGCGTTAGCTTAGAAAATATATGGATTTCAAAAATGTAAAAAGGGCAAAATGAAAAAGCTGTGGTATTTGGAAAGCTAAGATAGTATCATCTTCTGTGAGATTCTGATGCCTTTCTATAAACTCAATGCTGAAGATAATATTAAGAGATCATCCAGGTTCCACACGCTCATTGCTTTTTATTGGAAGCAAGTTTTTTGCTGAGGAGAGATGTGTAACTGTATTTCCCTAGCCCTGGTGGATTAATCAGAACAACCATAAATGTCATTTGAACTGTGATGACATATTAATTAGTATTGCATGTCAGACTATAACACATTTCTGCATATATCTAAAATTAGACTTTCTTAAACCTATAAGCTTATAGGAAATAGAGTAGTACACTTAAACTAGAATATCAAATGACTTCATATCATAATCCAAGGAAGTACTTACTCATCAGGGGACCTTTTTTTTTGTGGTGGTAAATGGATCCATTGATTTTTCATTCATAACCCACTACCAGCACTTGGACTGTAGTTAATGCAGCTCTCACTTTGTATCATTTTTGTCTTCCTGTTTTCACAAAAGAATGTTTCCTAAGGACACACTCCATGCACATGATTAAATGCTCTTGTCTAGATTATATTACAGTCCTATCCATGACTAGTTCCAAATATCTGATTTCTGGAGATACTTGTGTGGTGTTGGTTTTAGGTGTAGATTATCCCATCTAACATCTCGAGATACTTGACCAAGGTAGTCCAACCCTGTCATTCTGGCATTGTCACTGAAGTATTCTTGGCTTTCATCTTAGTAGGACTTCTATTTGAGAAAAAATCTAGCAGAAGTTATTCCTTTTATATATGCTATTTAAAAATAAATGTTTTAACATATTGTCTGTTACATTAGGTACCCACTATAATAAAAAAATGCAGTATGTGAAATAAACTGAGGTAATTTGTAGGTGGAACTGCTTCTAAAGGCAAGGTTAAGTTACTAATTGAGGTTGTATATTTCTAGTTTAAGACAGAATAAATAAAGAGGAAGAAATATGAGGATGTATGGCTTGGTACCAAAATCCACGGTATCTGGAAATCTTGAAGTTGTCCCTTCTGCTTAAACAACTGTTTGTCACGACTTAGATATTAAATTCAGTGAATTTGTAACAGAACCATTTGTATAGGCTGCAAAAATTAGTTTTGAAAGCCAGTTCTGTGGAAGTTAGTGCAGAAATGAATAATTATTCCACAGGAGTGAATCCTTCTTTTTCTGAAACAAGTTTTTAAACGGTGTTTTGCTAAAGTTAATGGTCCTTGCCTTGTTTGGCTGCTGCCCACTGACAGAACTAACTCTTCTCAATCAGATATTGCTAGATCTTTAGGAATAACTTAAGTATTACTGAGACATTTGCAACCTTGGAAGATGTCAGGAATACATGTTGTTGACATGGATATCAGTGTGAGTGGTGCAGCCTACTTACATTAATCAAACTACCAAATTATAATAAATGCATTTAAAGGCTGCAGTTTATGCTGCCTGTAAAACATCAGCAGACCTTTCCTTCAGCCTGTTTGCTGTGAAACTGTCATGCAGGGAGGCAGGTCCTTACTTGGGCAAGGTCTTTGTGCTGTGAATAGATAGGATTTGCTCTTAGTCCGAAGAAGAACTGAAATCTGGAGCTGTATCCCCAGCTAATCAGTAGGAGAATTTTGCTGGAGGGAGCTGGGTGACTCGATCTTGTCACTGACATTCAGGGTCTTGGTGCTTTATGGGATTTACCGTTCACATGCAAGTCCTGCCTCCTTCTGCACTGCTGGCTGCTGGATGGCATCTTTGCTACACATCTCCCTGGGCTTTTGGCCCATCACATCAATGTCATCTGGCAATTGATTGTGTAGCAGTTCAAATATCTGTTTCAGTGGCTGCTGCTTCAGTCTTAATTGCTGCTGAGTATTGCTCAGTGAGGTGCAGGGTATTGAGCAGCAAGCAGAGCTGAAACGAGTTGGGTATCTATTGACTTGCATGAACTGTACAAGCCCTTCATTAAATTGAACTCTACTGTCTAAAGAGGACCGTAGCATATGTATGACCTTTAACCTTCTGCAAGGTTTGTTTGTCAATAAGACTTTCGTTTTCTCTGTAAGAGCAATCTATAACATCATCAGTTAATGGATTAAATGATTTTAAAGTTTAGCTGAGGTTTTTATTCCTATTTAATGAGGATTAGTGGGCATGGATTGAATTCTAGCTGAATGCCAGCTTAGCTTTGTATTTTTTTCCACCTGCACTTCTGAAAACCGTGGAATATACAGACAACCTTAGGCCTGAAACACAAATACTGCAGCTGTGAGCCCTGCACTTCCCTAACAAACAGCAGAATTAAAAGCTTTCAATAAGATTTTAGTTTGTTATTTTAAAACAACCTGGGGGGGGGGGGAAATGCATAGGAATGGTTTCTCTGAAACATCATGAGAGCAGGAGATATCTCAGTTAACCAGGAGCACATGCCAGTGGGGAGGATGCTTCTACCAGCCATGCAATGAATAGTGTCCAACTACTGATTAAAAGATGGCAAGTTTGGTCCCTGCCTGGTTTGTACAATTTGTACCTAGGATTAATTTGGCACATTTACTTAATTCCTTATATGTGGTTCTGCAGCTATGGCTGCTAACCTCTTTGTTTATGTACTGTCCTGGGTTCTGTTTGGGTTAATTATCACCAATAGCTGCTGGCCCAAGCAGTTGGGAGAGGCTGCAGCTGGGATAAACAACCCAAACAGCCATTGGGATACTCAATACCACACTGAGTCATGCCCCCGTATAAGGGGAGGCCTTATGGGTAAGGGGCCTGTTTTTAACTTGCTTCAGTGTGGCTGGAGCAGGGAAAGTTGGCTTCACAGGCACTGGTACAGCTTTTCCAGCTTCCATCACCTGCTTTGTCTATCATTTCATTAGTATTGCTGGGTTTTTTTCTCTCTTTGTGTTCTATTATTAAACTGTCCTTTTCTCAACCTCCAGAGTCTCACATTTTTTCTTCCTTCTGATTTTCCTTCCCATCCCACAGGGCAGGGGTGTGGGCAGGGGCAAAGTCAGTGGGTGAGTGGCTGCATGGTGTTTAGCTGCCGGCAGACGCTAAACCAGGATTTGTAGCAATGTAGTTTCAACATCCAAAAAATCCTTCAAATGAGATTTGAACGTTTCTTTCAGAACAAAAGAAAAGTTTTCTCAGATTGACACACAGAGAAATTAAGAACAGATAAAGTGTTAACAGGGTCTTGTTTCTTATCTGTATAGGAGATGACTCATTCTTGAGAGGCTGATAAAACACCACCTCTCCAGAGAGGAAAGGACTGTTATTGATCTGTTAGAAGAAGAGTTAAAACTAAATACTGGCTAAGCTGAGGTTTTAAAAAAATCCATAAAGCTGAGGGTAAACATTTGAATATGAATAGAACTGTAAGGAATATTTGGGTACCCCAAATTAAGATACTTTTTCCACAGAGGCACAATTTCAGGATACATGATTTTGAGTTGCACTCTCCTATGCCTAGGTGCACTAATAGTTTAATAGCTGGTGACAGAGAGATGTAATAGCTATGAAATATTAAAAAATATAGAATTAATATATGGTTTTCCTTTTATTTTCTACATACCTGCCTCTACATATGTGGTAACAGCATTGTCTGTGTTTGGACTGTGTTAGTATGATTTTATTTTGCTTTATGACATTTGTTTCCTTTCATGCCAGATCACTTAGCTTCAGAGTTTGTTTTGGCTTAGTATAGTCCTTGACTTCAGCTCCAAGTTTCATAACATCAATCCTATTTTCATCTCCTTGCTGCTCTTTGAGATCTGCATAGTTAAGTGTGAAGTGCTATATTGACCTTTGCACTCTATTTTTTCCTTCTGAGAAGCTGTTTTCATCATGTTACTCATCCACAGCACCAAGCACAGTAGATTCGCTGTGCTTGATCATTGACTTGTTGATGTTTCTGCAATGAAATCATCATGCTTGCAAGTCAGTGCAAAATTAATTACTATCTGTGAAGGAAGGAAATAGGGCTATTAAGGAAATAATTTGTAGAGCTCTTAGGGAAGCTGTTTTCTATAAGTTGGAAAGGAAAAAGCCTACCAGAAACCTAAGTGTATTTTCAAAGAATGAGATGTTATGAAATAGGATTTGAAGATACTAAGTCAATGCCTGTAACATCATTATCTAGTAAGAAGCCTATAGAATGTAATGGATTTTCAAGTCACATTCACACTTCACAAGAAGTACTGAAAACATGGAACAACTTTTGCTCTAATCCATGGATGCTAGCAATAACATGGTTTGGTGAAATGTTTAATGCACAGGCCAACTCAGATTGAGATGGGAGTTTTCACTTGGATTCCAAAGCAAAAGTAACAGAATTTGGATCAAATATATATATAGCACTTGTGTATATATATAAAATTAAACTGATTGTTAGCTTGGGGGTTGGGGGGGAGCCTGGGGGGGGGAGAGAAACAAAACCAGACTGGATCAGTTCTTTCACAATCAAAGGACAGCAAAGCATAACTCTCTTACTCCAAATCCCTCTATTTACAAAGTGGGAAATTTGGCCTCTAGCTCTGAACAGTTTGAAAAAGTGGTTGAACTAAATTTTGTCCATCATTGCTGCCTTTGCACTGAGCTGAATATCTTTGTTTCTTTTCAGGTAGACATATTTCAGTTTGCTTTTTCCAAACTTAGTATTTCCATCCATGCAAAACCTCCTCCATGAGGTTTCTTTCTTTGATTAGTCAATGGTCAACATTTTAGAGGAGTTTTTAAAACAAAAGAATCCTCTCCAACCTCCTCCTCTCACATATCCATATGCATTTTTCACATATCCATATTCTCCTCTCCCCCAGCACATATCCACATCTGCCTCATCTCCAATATTCTACAGATCCGTTGGATTATTCCAATATCAATGTGGCACCTTCTTCAGAGTCATTTGTTCTGAAGCAAGCATCATAGTCATGTGAACATTCCCCACTCTGTGAATGCTTCTTGTTGTACACCTCGGTTTACTATTATCAAGGCAATTGAAATTTAAGTATGGAGTATCTTATCAGTCCAAAATTTGAATTAAATTAGTTTTTCCTATTTCATATGTCATGTCATATGACTGTTATATTTCTCTTTCTTCTCATACATTGTGTAAATCTTACATTCTTAGCTTATCTACTTTCGCAAAACTCCAAAATTATTTTGTATTGTTGGTGACAAGAAACCTCTGCACATATCCGAGGAACGAAATTGTAATGAAATCTGTTTTCCCTGTGTAATACAATGAGCTGACTGCATCATATTTCAGCATTTGGTAACTCTTGCCAAATACCTCTAGTTTATTCATCCAGATTTTACCAATGGTAGAATATTGGCGTATTTCAATAAAACTCAGGGTTAAAGTTTTAGAAATAGAAGAACAGAGAAACATTTGCTGAGCCATGTTAACATATTTATTTCAAAGGAGAACATTATCCTTTAAAAATACATACAAAACTATTATGGTGAAGAAATCTATCTAATTTTGTGGGAGGCTAAAAGATCTTTGTCACTTAATTGAGTAATAAGTTTGAGAACAGTAGTAAGATGTCAGTAGGTACAAATCAATGTTGCTCCCATTTATCAGAGTGGTGCCTTTATTTCTACACTAAAGCCAATACACTCAGTTATTCACCATATTTTCAAGCCCACCTATAGCCCCATGAGAACAGTGGTGTAAATGAATAAGCTCCGGAGCGGGAGTTTAACAGGGTGAGGTCTTAGACTTTGTGCCACACCTCTGCAGTTTATGTTTGGGAGCTCAGAGCAATCCTCCTAGGGGGAAGAGTAGGGGTGAGGTGATCTATCTCCCTGTCCTAGAAGTATCCTGAATAAGGAAGAATGTGGAATTTCCCCATTCTGCTTCTCTAGTTCACGGTTCAGTAAAAAAGCATGTGACATACAGTCAGTGAAGTGTTCAGGTGCACTTCTGGGGAGAACTGTCATCCCATGGCTTCTAAAAACCAAGATACTGAAGAAATGACAGTGACATTGAAAGTACAGATGAATAAATTCTTTATGATGGGAATGATGAGACATTGGAGCAGGTTGTCCGGCTAAGTTGTGGATGCCCACCACTGGAAGCATTCAAGTCGGGCTGAATGGAGCTTTGAGCTACCTGGTCTAGTGAAAGATGTCCTGGCTCACAGCAGGGAGGTTGGAACTAGATGATCTTTAAGGTCCCTTCCAACCCATTGCATGGTTCTACATGGTAATGGACATCTCCATTCTTAGTAGCTGTGGGAGGAAAAAGAGAATTGAAACACTGAGCTCCTAGCCCTTTGCAGCAGTGAGCCAGATTTGTTAGGGAAGTTCCAAGTGCATGGAAATTTTTGTTTCATTTTGCTTGATCTCCTTCCTCCGAGTGCCCCTAATGCTACAAAATTAATTTGGTTTTAATTTAAGGACTTAAACTTAGGTTCAAATACATCATAACTCTCAGAATTCCTTTCCTCCTTGAAGTTATGGTCATTTGCTTTCTAGAAAGGAATGGCATCATTTGATTTCCAGCGTGTGTCACTCTGAAGTAATGTTGCATGGTAGATACTCCTATATGCATTTAACAAAGTTGTCACATATCACACATCCCGGGAAAGAGGCTATAATGGGAGGATTGCAGATGGTAGACTATTAAAACATATTCTTCAGCAAGCTTGGTTAGCCAATATAACTGAGCTAAGCAATGTGCTCAGAGATTTTCTAGCTGAGGTTATTTACCTTCAAAAGCACAAAGGAATGAGAGAAAGTAGGTTATGCCTGCCTCTTGGAAAGAGGGCCATGTACACGGGGATTTTTAACTCCTGTCTGCCCTGGGTAACACATACAGCCCCCGGGGTACATGAATTTAGAACATGGAACAGCACATTTCACAGGAGGTGCAGGTATCGCAGCATCTGGTTTTTAGATACCCTGTGCTGAGCAGAACAAAGCCCAGAGCAGTGAGTGTATATTCTGCTCCGTAGCCTGTAGGCAGGAATCAGGACCCTGAGGAAGAGAGGACTGTATAAAGTAGCCAGGAGGAGATATATATATACTTTTTTTTAAAATCTGGGTTTATGATAAGGAAAATGAAAGGGGGGGTTGTCCATTTTTTTTTTCTTTTCCATTGAAGATGAGGTGATTATTTACTATGTAAATATGATGGCTCTGCAATTACCATGAAATTGTCACCTCTTCCCTTTCCAAATTTATGTCCCTTTCTATTCCTCCAATCAATGTTGTGCTGGCTAATCTCCTATTGGCAGGAGGTGAGAAAACAGCCCTCGAAGTAGAATTATTCTGATGTATTGAGAACCAAGGTTTGCATTTGAAATAAGACTAATAGTACAGCTGGCTAGAAATTGCCCTTACTGGGTGATGAAATAAATGTTTGCAAGATGTCCTCAGCTTTCCAGTTGCATTTCCATCTAACCAGGGAAGGGAACAGAAATAATGGAAATGTGATTATAGCATGCGTAAAAGACTTCTCTCCCCCTCCCATGTATTAAAGTAATTTGTAAGTATATCTGAGTGAACTTTGAATATACAAGTTGTACAGCCTTGCAGAGGTAATGTAGCTTTTCCAAATTTTAAAGGATCAGATCAGCTCTGGTCTTTGTTCAGATAGCGACAAGAAGGATGCAGAATCCCTCTTATTCCTCTGCAATTGCTTGCACTGTCAAGTCTGGCAATAGTTACTCCTTTCTGCATCTTGGAGATATTTGTGTTTGTTCTGTCTATCCTCCAATAGGTTCTGAGAGACTTGAGAGAGTTCTGGTCTGAGCAGACACAACTGAACTCTGCCATTTCCCATGTGAATAAGAGGTCGAATTAGTGTGTTACCATAACAGTGAGTTCAGAAAATCCAGCTGAGTAGGCTGGTTTATTAGCCCACTCTCAGTGTTCTATTAACAGCGTGTCTCTGAGGATAGCAAGAGTAAATACACCTCTACCTTAGCTGCACACAATTAACACATCATCTACCTCCTCCTCTTAAACATCCCCTGTACAGCCTCTCCTGTACCTCTGGTTTGGCAGGCTCTGAAATCTGTGGTGCCTGGGACACACAAGTTCTGGACCGTAGACCTCAAAAGACAGTTTGCAAGTGCTGCATTAAATCTCACGGATGCCTCTGTTTGTCAAATACATTTGCCAATAGGGAAACAGGAAGTGATTGGAGTTTGAGAGGGCAAATATTCCCAACCTTCGGATATATATTAACCTTGGGCTTTTTAAACATTCCCTCAGTCTTGCCTCCTCACTCAGAAATAACTCATTTTTTCGCTTTGGGGAAAAAGGTTCAGAAGAGGCTAAGGGTAAGAAAACTGAATTTTCTGTCTGTGAATGACCATCTAAAGAAACTCCACGTGGAAACATGAAGCAAAATGTTTCTGTAGCTGGGCAAAATTCCTGGTGGATTTCTGAATGATATACAGTAATCCAATTGGGAGCTTTCTGTAGCCCCTGAAGTTTCCTGAGGTGTAATGCACGATTGGTCTGTTGTGTTTAATTAAGAATAAACTTAGCTGAGGGTTTGGTTTTTTTTTTGTTTGTTTTTTTTTTTCCTTTTGGCTGTTTTTATATAAAAATGTCACCTGCTGTTACAACTGATATTAAACAAGCTACCTTAATTTAATGTAAGCCTCCAAAATTTAAATACAGGTTAAAAATAAACTGAGTTTATATCTGTAAAAATGAAATGCACATATATATATTATGATACTCAAAATGCAGTCTTCAGAAACTTGGTTTGTGTGGTGTGGTTTTTTGCATCAGCAGAGTAGCAGGACTTGGTGGTTTGGGGTTTCCACGACGAGCTGACCGGCACCATCCTCTGCCTTCCATTTATTGCACAACCGCTCCCACTTCTCTGGGCAGTGTCAGGGGGTTTTTCCAGGGGCTCCTCTCTGGTCTGCCCTGGGCAAACGCAGATTTACCTGCTCGCAGAGTGCTAAGGGGAGAGACTGAGCAAGGACTACACTGCCATCTCGCCCCTGCCGAATACCAAAGGGATATTTTGAAAGCAAACTGTGGACTTGAAAGGATGGATATTGCTCCTGATGTGGAAAAGCCTAAAAGCTGAAGCAGTGGATCAGAGTATCCATTATAGTAGTGGTATGAGAACCACGCTAGAGCTTCTGAATCTGTAGCTGACTGGCCAAGTACAGAGAGCAGAACTGGTGTGGGGTTTGTTTTGTTTTGTTTTTTTTTTCTTTGTAAATGTGTAATTTGAGCACATCCAGGTGCACTCTGGCCTCAAGATAATCTCTAAACAAGGTTTTATTTTTGTAGAAAAAGGTGACAGATGTAATTACAGCATGCCTTTTCCTGTGTGTTCCTTGACCTTGAAAAATGCCCCGTTTGACAAAAACCATTTCTGAGCATCTGCTTCTTGGGTATCTGCTTTATTTTGTTACGCATCCCCAAAAAATCTAAGAGAACCTTTTAGGACAGACGAGACCCTTCTGCCTCCTGGCTGAAGGTACGACAGAGCAGCGCTGAGAAGGCTCGAGAGGTGACAGAAGGTTCTAGAGAAGCAGCTGACAAAAGAAATATTACCAAGGGCAAAATCACCAGTTTAGTGCCATTGTCATTTCTGGAACAGTTCCATTTTTCAAGTCACAAGTCAAGGGAAGAATTTTATCTTGGTGTGAGGAATACAGTCTTACTTCAAGGGTGCTTTTATGTGTTGCTAGACTGGTTAGCAAGGAGCATCTTTTTTAAGAATGGATCTAGAACTTTGCTTTCCTTTGCTCCAAGAAATGTATTTATATAAATTGCAAAACAATTTTGCATTGTTGTTGGTGGTGATAGTGCATTTTGTGATGCAATATATCAATTTCAGTGAATACACCTATGTCAAATTTAAAATAAATCTTCCTCCTAGAATTTGCACTTATCCCTTCCATTTTCAAGGATAATGCAACTCTAAAGGAAGAGCTGGGAAATTTAAAGCCTCTGTTTTTTTCTATTATGGAAGATCTCCTTGGTTTAATAAACATCTAAAGCAAATCCTTATCTTCACTTATTTTGGTGTGGTGTTTTGAATGCAGCTGTGTTCTTAGAGTACTGGGGAGTCCTGTTCTAGTGACATAGCTCTAAGGTTTGTATTTTCCTCTGATTTTCCAGCAGAAATGTTAGGCACGCCTCCAGTTCTACCTCTGTTCACTACAAAGGGCTTATGTCAGATGCTATTTATAGATGCTGGGTAAATCCAATACGCTCTTTTTTTCCTAAATCACTATCTTAAAAGAATTATTAAGAGAGCGTGTAGTACAGCAAAGCCCTGTTCCAGTCTCCTAGCCGAGGATCCCTAGGGCAAGGTTCAGGAGGTCTGCAGGAGATTAATTACAGAATACCTGACAATAATAATCATGTGCATGTCTTTAATTGTGCCTAGTAATGGATACCTGCTAAGCTTTCTGGGTTAAGTTGTATTTTTTTCTAAAGGAAATTTCCTCCTCTTGTGACTTTCAGTTCTCACCGAGTAGATTCTCAGCATGTTTTACCTTTGCACGCTTCCATCCAGCTCTCCTTGGGTCCTTCAGCTGTACTTTCTCATGCTAGCTCTGTCTGCTTCCTGAGCTGCTGCTGCTCAGGAGCTGTAAGGACCCTCCAGCAGCAGCCTGGGCAGCAGGCACCTGGCCCTGCCCGTGCTCTCTGGACGCCTTGCGCACCGAGATGGCTCCGCAGAGCGTGCCCCAGGCTCCTGGGGCAAGGATGGGCTCCCCAGGTCCCTGTCCCTGATGCCCAAAGCGCTGGCTGCCTCCAGCCCTGGCTGTGTTCCCACACCAGTCGCTGGTCCAAACTCTGCACCCTGGTTAAGATGACCAGTCTTGCACAGCTTGGGCTACTTCTCTTTGTACACGTCTAGCAGTGGAGGGACAGTGCTTCTAAAAACCAGACATTCTTACATGTCAGTGCTCCGAACAGAAAACACTTTGGAAGGGGAAATCCCAAAACCTATGTTTTGACAGAGCTGTTAACAAGTAATCTACAAAAGTAGCAGAAAACAAACTACAAGTTTTATCTCTGCTCTTTTACAGTTGCCATACCTCCATCAAACCGATAGAGCTCCAATTTATATTTGAAGTGGAAGCTTCCAATTGGGAAATGGGAATAAAAGCTTAGTAAGGGGAATTGCTGTGTTAGTCCTGTTTGGGAATAAGGCATTTTGGGCTGTTTGTACGACTGTAAGAATTTGGAGCTATTATTCTGGACTATCAGGTGAAAGAAATGCATGCTTTTTTATCTGCCACCTTCAGAAAGGTCGAGTAAACCCTACAGAGCTGGGCAAACCGTCCTGTTGCCGGTGACAGTTCACATCAGTGGCACAGCTGGGCTTTTTTTTTTTTTTTTTGTAAATAATCCACCAAAGCAATTGTAGCAACCTTTGATTGACGGTGGAGCTGTCGTTGTATTACTGCACGACTCTCGACCTCCAAATCACATAAGGGTAAATATTCTCCAGCTTAGGTTTAAGCACGGAGTCCTTATCCACAAGGGCCGGGCTGAAATGGCAGCAAAAGATAACGCGCCCGGAAGCCGGGGGAGGGCAGGGCCCTTGCTCCCCGAGCCGCTCCGTCGCCCCAGCACCCCAACCGCAGGCTTCCCGCGGCTGCCGCACCGCGGGGCAATGCCCGGAGAGCCGCCGGCCCGCCCGCCTCCGCCGGGACGGCGGCTCCCCAGGCCCGGCGGATCGCGCCGAAGCCGTCCGTGGGGGTGGCGATAGAGGCGGCGGGCCCGCCGCGGCCGAGCCGGGAGTCGCTCCCCGCTAGCACCCGGCCGCCCACCTCCTCGGGCCGCGCCGCTCCGTCCCCGCCGCGGGGGACCGGCCGCGATGCTAGGGGAAGCCAACCCGCGCGCGCCCGGCAGCCCGCGCTACTGTCCCTTGACTTCTTCCCTGCGGCCAGCCCCAAGGGGACCCGCTGCGTCCCCAAGCGCCGCTGCCGCCAGGCACCCTCCCCAGGGAGGGAAATGGCGCTGGCTCCCTCGCTAACGCGCGGGCGCCTTGCTCCCCGCGGTACAAAATGGCGGCGGCGGCGGCCCCGAACCCAGCATAACGGAGACGCCATGAAGCCGCGGGGCGGGGCCCCGGGCGTCTAGCCAATGGGCATCGGCGCGGGGCCTGGAGGCGACCAATGGCGAGCGGAGGCGGTGACGCGAGGCGCGGCGGGCCCAATGGGAGCGGCGGTGGCGCGGGGCGCGGGGTCCGCCCGCGCGGCTCGGGGCGGTGCTGAGGCGGGCGGGCGCTGAGGCGGCCGTTTCCTGTCCTGGTGCATGGTGGTCGGACGGAGGAATTGTTGGAAAATTTCTCGGCGAGGTTCGTATATAAATGTGTTTTTACCCAGTGTGCCTTATTCTAACCACCGCCATCTCCGGCTAGGGCCGCCGCGCCGCGCCGCCGGGACGGGCCTCGCCCTCCGTGCCGCGCGCCGGGAGGCGGCGCGGG